>CAEFZP010001143.1:0-30000 GCA_903064625.1 Mallotus villosus | reverse complement strand
AGCCTGGGTTAAAGCTCTCCCATTGGCTGGGGGGCAGGGGGGAGGGGTTAAAGAGGAGGGGCTTCAGGAACTGGGGGAGGGGGGGGACGACCAGAAACCACCTCTACATCCAGAGCCACGCCCCCCACAGTGCCTGAAGAACCGCCCCCTCCTCTACCTCCACTTCTACCCTCACCCCCTCCTCTACACACCCCCCCTCCTCCATCTCTCCCCCCTTTTCTCCCCCATCCCTACCCCCCCCCTCCTCCACCTCTACCCCCTTTCCTCCCCCATCCCTACCCCCCCCTCCTGACGGAGACCCCGATAGAAGAGTTGCCTCACAAGAAGAACAACAACAAGCCGAAAAACTACAACAACACACCTTTATTTGAGCACTTTTGACTGTATAATTTAGTGTTTTATACTGTACTTTCTATCTGCCATGATTCTTTTGATTGTTTGTCTTTATTTTTATGTCGTAAACATGGGATGATGGGGTTCGGTAAGACTAGACTGGGCAGAGTTAACACAGGGAGGAATCGACGTCACATGACTGGCATGCGTTCCGTTTCCGTCCTCCATCTTTGTAGTTTTTTGACGCACGGTAAACAAATTGAGAAGGTGTAATGGGTATGTGGTCGTGATGTTTCGAACAGTAGGTGTGGATCACAACAGAGCGTTGTGAACACTGTGCTGTGGATTTGGAAAGGGATAAGGTTTTGATCCTTCACCAGAAGCTGCGTGTCCTGTTTTGAATCCTCCTGTGTCATCAGCAGATTTAATCAGTTCAACACTGGCTATCGAGTGTATTTATCCGAGGAAGGTTTTGAGGCTGTACAACAGCTTTGTGTTCTAGGTGGAAGAGCTAGGTACAGCCTTGTATGGTGCTGTACAGCGCCATGTTCGGGGGAGATAGAGGGACTTTCTGGGGACATTCCCTTCGTCCTGCCAAACCACTTGAAGTCTTTGGAAGCTTCCGTAGCGGTGGGACATTCCAGAACACCGGCGGAATCGGAACCCTCAACCGGTTCCGAGTAGAACGCCGTGTTCCGTCGTTTTCCACAGTGGGGGCCTTCTCATGACCTACATGTGACCCGAACAACTCATAGAACTTTGGAGAGTCGCTAGGAAGGATTAGGAGTGGATTAGAACACCGCCGTCACAATATCACCCGCCTTAAATTGGTGCTGCCCTCACTCCCGACTGCTAGAGGGAGGTATATTCAAAGATCAACGCAGCGTTTTAATGATAGCGTTACGTCACCCGGTGGGTTAGAAGATGCATGTTCATCGCCTCCATTTTCTCCCCTTCCCGCTCTCCTCTCGAGGTGCCTGAACCCACCGACGTTATACCGGTAGTTTGATTATTTGTATTATTCTTATTGTGGTAAGAGAAAGGATGTAACATGTATGTGTAAGGTAGCCAGGTTTAACCGATGCAAAGGTGCCAGTTTTTGCTCTTGCGTGATCCACGAGTGGTGTTCCTGTAGAGAGAGAAAAAACCGAGTGGTATATTTTAGAGATGTAGAGTTTGTTCGCCGTTGTCGATATCGGTATTTTAGTGTCACGATTCTGTCGTTAGGTGCCAAAGGGCTGAACACTACTAATGTTTGGAGGGAGATGTGGGGTTCTGTGTTAGCTGGTGTGCTGTGTTAGTGCGTGAGACCCCGGGCTACACCTGTTTGCCTGGTTGGCCTCTGACATGGCCTGGGTCGATGCCAACGTCTGTTCGCTACGACCGCACGTCTGGTTTTCATTAAGCGCGGCGATTCCTCCGAATGTGTTCATTTCTCCCGGTCGGTGAGATGTTGCTCCGTCTCTCCCTCTCCGGATGACTTCACACGGAGCGACGCTCCATCGCCGACTCTCTCTCTTTCACACACACACACACACATCACCAACACGCAAACATGCAGTAACACACAAGCACTCACGCATAAAAGTTTGCACACACGTCACACGACACACACTGCGACACTTTTCTCACAGATCTCAGAACCACTCGCGATGGTGATTGTGATTTATGATTCACGTTGTTGACGGTCGTTAAGGTTCTTTTCAGTGCTTGGATCACGTCAGGTGGTTTCAGCTCTCTTCCGCCTCCCTGTTCTGGGACGGCGATGTGGCTTCTCTTCAGCATGAGTCCGTTTCGCTTGCTTGGTGTTCGAATGCATATTTCTCAAACGGAGGGGACGCGAGAGTTCACACTTCCCGTCCTGATTTTTTCTGGCTTTTCCCCACTCTGGACTCTTGGTGGTTGAGGAGGCTCAAGCACAAATACCATTTGGCAGCGAGGAGAATTCTGCTCTGTTCTCCTGAGACTGAAAGTATGTCTCTGCTAGCCCTCCCCTCCCTCCTTCCTCCCTCCCTCCTCCCTCCCTCTCCCCCCCTCCCTCCCTCCCTCCTCCCTCCCTCCCCTCCTCCCTCCCCTCCCTCCTCACTCTTTCTCTGGCTTTTCCACTGTTGCCGTCTGTTGTCGTGACGACGGGGCCCTTGTGTCACGCTGGGCTCACTTTTTTTTGTTTGTCATGGCAACCCTGTGTCAGATCGGAAGTTGCCCTTGGCAACCACTCCGGACCCGGTGCTATTACAACAACTGAGTCTTGCGTCTGGAATGGCTGCTGTGAGTCTATCCAACACACCCTCACCCTGCTGCCCTGCTTCTCTGGAACAAGGGAATAACACCCTGTAACAGCATCGGTACAGATTGGTACGTACCAATTGTGACATCATCCAGAAGGTTGCACGGTCTTCGGGTGTTCTAGAATCCTCCGAGGGCTCCAGAGTGCCATTCCACCCACCCCGTCCCTCCCTGTCTGGGGAAGCTACTATCCGTGCCTGAAGCATTCACCCACTCCTCCACGTTAACCACCGGCTGTCGCCACGGCAGCGCCCCCTCCGCGTCCACACACACACACACGTGCGAGCACACACACACACACATTCCTTTGCGCTCCGCAAGCCTATAGGTGTTTTTTCTATGCCGTGCTAATACTGTATGTGATGTAAGCAAACCGCCGAAGGGAGGAGAGAGGAGCTTGTAGGTGTGAGGTTGCTAACGCTGTTTAAACCCCGCCCCCCTCCCCGCCCCCCCCCGTGCCCTCCCTAACGCCCGCACCCCTGCACCCTGCCCCCCGCCCTATCGTGAAAGTGAAAACTGTGTGATTGTGTTTGTCTTGATGGCCGTGGGCCGTTCGGGCTTCCTGTCAGGAGCTCATACGGTCTCACGGACGGTGATGTAAAAACAAGGATTTCAAAGGATTAAACATGAAAAATAATCGAAGCTTTGAGTCTTGTTTGTTTTGTTGTTGTTCTTTTCAAATTTCACACCCAGAGGAGAGAGCATCCTCACAGACGTTAACATAATGAACATGACTTCTGTCGCCTGCAGACTTGAAGCAAGAAACATCACTATGCTATCAGTATAGCTTACTTTTTTTATGTTCTATTGACTGAGAACTTGAGCTAATCATCTTCCTCGGGTCCATAAGATTTGTCCTCTCCAATAAATCACTGTAAACATAAGGACATTTAAATAATATTAATAATATACATTTAACTATTACGATGTAAGCTTTGTGTAACAGCAGTAATTTTGGTGTCCCCCTTAGGAATTGCTCTTTAGAAAACGACATATAATTGTTGCCCCCAAAATTAATAGCAGATTTTTGCCACTGCTCAGGTCAGGGGCTTCTCGAAACACGATGGACACGAGAAAGGTTTGTATGTAATTCCCTTTTCTGACACAAGAAGGCGGCATAGCCAAAGGCCTGCTCGGAAAAATCTTCCATCTGCTGGACACTGTTCTCTAAAAGAAACTACTGAGAATGTCTCCAGACTTGACTCACACTTTCTTAACTGCCTTATGAGGTCACAATGACCCGAAGGTTCCCAACGACCCATCATTCCGCTGCGACAATTCTACCCAATACAAAAACAAATAAAAAGCATTTTCTTTTTACATTTGCGCTGTGGGGGGTGTTAGACAGCCCGACGGTTAAAAGAAAATTCTTCACTTTATTTTTGTATGAGGTAAAGTTGTCACAACTCGTGGGGGGGTCACAATGACTGAAGGGTCACGATGACCCGAAGATAACACAGTAATTAGCTAATATCAACTAGTAAAGGAGATTAGTTCAATTTCACCAATGGAGCCCAGAGTGGATGATGAGGGCTACATATTTTAACAGCAGATGTAACATTTAAACGTTTCATAGCGATCTCAGCTTCCAGAATCCCCCCCACAACATCCTATACAGCTTATATTTACATGTAGTCATTTAGCAGACACTCTTATCCAGAGCGACTTACAGTAAGTACAGGGACATTCCCCCTGAGGCAAGTAGAGTGAAGTGCCTTGCCCAAAGACACAACGTCATTTTGCACGTCCGGGAATCGAACCGGCAACTGATTACTATCCCGATTCCCTAACCGCTCAGCCACCTGACTCCCACAGTTTGCAAACATTACAGTAAGCAACGTGACGTCCACCAGTTGTAAATGTTAAAACCTGTCACCCTGCAAAGCAGAATTCCACACGTGTCACCATCCTCACGAGGAGGAACGTCGTTCCCACAGAGCACAGACCTCTGTCACGTACACAACACGTTAGCCGGTCTGACAGCGAGCACGTACATCGATTAACAGACACACTGTACGACTCCTCGTCCCTTGAAGACGGCATAAATATAGTGTCCTTCACAAGCTGAGGGATGGTTTGTCCGGCAATCTCAGAAAACAAACATTCAGGATTTTACGTGACCGGGGTTAGAAAACTATGAGTCACTGTCGTCAACCTCATGTAATGCAATGTTCCCCCCCCCCGAAACCACAGCCCCTCATCCCTCCTGTCCAGTCACCCGGACAGCCGGCAATGTAATCACCCAGTCTGACCGTCGTCCCTCCAGGTTAGCGAGAGACCCTCGCCCCCCTCCACGTCAATTCCACTCTCGCCTCCCCGCTCGTAAAAAACGTCTGGGACTTTTATTGTGAAATGTCAGAGCCATACGTCCGTGTCACACGGCCTCACCTGCCAGTGACAGCAGGTGAACTCTGGTCTGAGCCGCGGAGACCGAGCGGTTCTCGGGGTGCGGGTTCTCCGGCGAAGAACCGGAACGTTCCCCCCCCGCCACGAAGCACCACGCCTTCAGCAGGCTCTTGCTGTGGACGCGGGCGCTATGGGAACGAGGCGGGACCGGGGAACCGGAGGGGGCGGAGGGGGCCCTCCAACAGCAGGGCAGGCAGGCCGGGGAGGGAGCTCTGGTCTGGGGGGTGGAGGAGGCAGAGGGGCTGGGGGAGGGTGGAGGAGGGGAGCGGTGGAGGCTGAGGGGGCGGGGGCTGGAGGTGTGGGAGGGGACCCAGCCCCCTCTGCGGAGGCAGCGGCCGCGGAGAACGTTCTGGAAGGCCTTCTTGAACTCCTGGCTGAAGCAGGGGTATATTATGGGGTTGATGCAGCTGTTGAGGTAACCCAGCCAGAAGGTGATCTTAAAGATGGTGTCTGATGGTCTGTAGTCGGGGAAGATGGAGCCTGGATACACACACACACACACATATACACACACACACACACACACACAGTTACACCACTTCTAGAGCATCCTACATCTTTAAAAGCAAAATACGTGTATTTGTGGCTGTGCGTCGTTTAAATGTCAGTACTGAAAACTGCATTGAACTATTTGAATGTTTCATAAACACAAGTGAAAGAACTGAGAGCACAAACATGTGAATTCCAAAGCACTCTGTACTGCGTGTTCTGAATGTCTGTATGACATTTAATATTGTTCTCCTTTTGCTTCGCTTCCAGTTGTAAGAAGTGATGGACAGTCAAGGCTAAGGTTGCATGGCCATCAGGGCCTGCATGTTTGCTGTCTGTAATGGGTTTTTAGAATCAAGAAACGAGCCGCAGTTTGGCTCATTTCATTTTCTCCCGGAGCATTACTTAGCCTGTTATTCCTACCAATGCTTTGTTTTGTTTCCAGTAATTGAATTTCTGGTGTACCATAGAAGAAGAAAAAACACACTACTTGATTAATAGCATTGTGTGTGTTTGTGTGTGTGTCTGAATATACATGTCCTGGTGTGTACTAGACCAACGTAGCTAAAGTATATGACAGAAATATTTGAAATCACCTAGAACGTGCCAAAGAAAGGAATCCTGTCTTTCCCTGGAGGCTAATTTAATAAATGGTCAAATTTACACCCGCTGGAACAGGTACGGAACCACACGCGGCGCGCGGAGACTAATCAACGCTAATCTGTAGATGATGACTTTGACCTTTATCTCCATAACTCGCATTTCAGATTAGTTTCATCCTTCATCAAGGAAATTACAGTCTCCTCAACCATTCTGCCTCTGTAACCGTTATCCCGCTCGACCATTAATCACTTCCTCAGACGCGGGGTAGGGACCCTCACGGCCCTCGCGACCTCGATGACCCAGGATCCGTTACGTCAATCGTCTCATTCCATAAATACGTAACGATCGCTTGCGATTCTAAGAGCCGCTACTGCTCGTTTCAAAGTGTGATCAATGTGACGACATATTGTTTTCTTCTCGCTCCTGGGGTCGTTTTAAAACCGAAACCAGTCTCATTCTTTCCGAAATCTGTGGCCTCTAAACATTGTTGCATTGTTCACTGTGGCAGAAATAACTTAAGCAAATAGGTTGCAAATGGAACCGGGCGCCTTCGCTCCTCTCTGCCTTTCCATCAATACTCTCATTTCCATTCGATTTTGCCTCGGCTTAGAAGATGGGATTTACATTTTGCGGTTCAGTGGAGTTGAGGGGCAGGGGTATATTTTTAGACAGATAGAGAATCTTCCATTAAGAAAAAAAACGGACCCAAAAACAACACATCGCCAACCAATCCTGAAGAGATAGACGTGCTGTAACTAAGCAGAAAGTTTGAACTTGTTTACACTTTGAACTATATGTTGGAAGGTCTACTCTCAGTCTAGTTGCTCGCACTCTCTTCCCTTCAAGCCTCGTCTAACCACAAGCCACACTTCCTTCCGTACGATGAATGATGCATTGTGGGATACCCACCGATGGGTAGAACCAGGAAGAAGGGCAGCCAGCAGAGAACGAAACACCCCACCACGATCCCCAGCGTCTTGGCCGCCTTCTTCTCCCTCGAGAACCTCAGCAGCTTCCCCAGCGAGGACGTCCACCTGCGCCCTCCGCCGCCGCCCCCCTCCTCCTCCTGCCCCTCCTCCTCCCGCGACGCCTTCCCCCGGTGGACCCTGAGCGCCACCCCCTCCGCCCGCACCCCCTCCTTCTTCCCGCCCTCCCTCGCCGCCCGGGTCTGCCTCCTCGCCACCACGTAGACCCGGCAGTACATGACCAGGATGACGGCCAACGGGACGTAGAAGGAACCCAAGGCGGAGAACAGGGCGTAGCCGGGCTCCTCGGTGATCCGGCACACCGTCTCGTCCTCCGGATCCGGCTCCTTCCATCCGAAGAGCGGCCCCGACGGATATGGCGGCCGACAGCCCCCACAGGGCCACCACGGCGGCCAGGCCCCGCCCCCTGGTGGACATGGAGCGGTAGTGCAGCGGGTAGCTGACGGCCAGGCATCGGTCCACGGAGATGACGCAGAGGCTGAGGATGGAGGCGGTGCAGCAGAGCACGTCCAGGGCGGCCCAGACGCCGCAGAAGGGACGGCCGAACACCCAGCGGCCCAACGCCTCCGAGGTGGCGGAGAAGGGCAACACGGCGGAGCTGAGGAGGAGGTCGGCGGCCGCCAGGTTAGCGATGAAGTAGTGCGTGACGGAGCGCAGGTGGCTGTGGCACACTACCGACAGGATGACCAGGATGTTGCCCAGGACGCCGAACACGACAAACACCCCCAGCACCAACCCCAGGGTGATCGCCTTGGCGACGTGGATCTCGGAGAAGGCGGAGGCGGAGCTACAGTTGGGGCAGCCTTCAGAGGCGGGGGCAGCGCTCGCGTTCTCGCTCCAAGGAACCATTTTCGTGTTTTTCGAAGGTTCGGTCGGGGGGGGCGTTAAGCTGTCTTCCGGTTCAGCATGGATGCTGTGTCTGGCCAACTTGTGTCTTCACAACGCAGAACACGGTACGGTTACCACGGTCACCCTCCTTCCTCATCACCTCCAGATCTCCCACGCCAGGAGCTTGCGCCCTAGAGCAGACGCCATGATGTCACCGACGGATGAATGCTGTCGAAGGTACGACCGGAGAGAGATGGATCCACGGGCCTGAGGAGAAGAATTCAGATGGAGGTTGAAGATACGGGATCTAACAGACAGTCACGTTCCAAGTCTCAGATCTGTCTCAGATAACAAACCCTGCTCTCTTCTTCATGACAAAAGACGCTTGAATAGAAAACACAGGCCTTTGTACAAAGTCCTCCCGTCGGCCAAAAAACATCTATGGGAAAACATAAAACAATTTAACAGATGAGGATATTGGCGAAGTCGGAAATACATCACGCACACACACGTCTGTCATATCCTGTCTTCTACCAGATAACAGCTGTGCCGGAATGTTCCTCACATCACTGCGAGGGATCGCTAACCCGGGCTTGGTTCAGTGAACACCGTCGCTCTGTTCCCCTGTCATCAGGGCACAGCAAAGGAACAGAGCGAGAGAGAGAGAGAGAACGAGAGAAGAGAAAGAGAAGAGAGAGAGAGAGAGAGAGAAGAAGAAAGAGAGAGAGAGAGAGAGGGAGAGAGGGAGAGAGAGAGAGAGAGAGAGAGAGAAGAGAGAGAGAGAGAAGGGAGAGGGAGAGAGAGAGAAGAGGAGAGAGAGAGAGAGAGAGAGAGGGAGAGGGAGAGGGAGAGGGAGAGGGAGAGGGAGAGGGAGAGGGAGAGGGAGAGGGAGAGGGAGAGAGGGAGAGGGAGAGGGAGAGGAGAGGGAGAGGGAGAGGGAGAGGGAGAGGGAGAGGGAGAGGGAGAGGGAGAGGGGAGAGGGAGAGAGAAAGAGAAAGAGAAAGAGAAAGGAGAAAGAGAAAGAGAAAGAGAAGAGAGAGAAAGAGACAAGAGAAAGAGAAAGAGAAGAGCGCTCAAGAGACTCTCTACCTCTCACTCTCCTCTATCCCTCTCCATCTCCTCTCCCTCTCCCTCTCCCTCTCCTCTCCTCTCTCTCTCTGCCAGTTTGTTTTCTTTCCAGATCTATAACTTATTATTATCAGGCCCCCACAGCCATTGGCACCGAACCATCCGTCGCCAGGATGTAATTCATGAGCGGGTAAGTAAAGCGCACTGCTGAAGAAATAAATAAAATATACAAAGAAAAAAAAGAGAGCTAATTTTCACACAGGCGCCGTGGCATAAATCCAGAAGGAACACGTTCTGAGTTTCTTTAACGGGCTCCGTCTACGCGCCGGCCTACAACTCTACCGGTTAGATGACAGGCTAGGAATTGAAGAGAGGGCAGTGTATGAGAGTTGTGAAGGGCAGAGGACAGATGATTACACTCGGTAGCACTCTCGGCTCCTAGGTGTTGGAGATTTGGGTTGTCAGAGGACGAGATAAATGTAGAGGAGTATGGAAATGATTGGTGATAGGGCCGTAGCAGAGCTGAATCCCTATCCTCGTCACATGAATGAAGACCCCGTTCGTCTGTGGTGAGATAATGGAATAATGGAAGCTCTATATAAACTCTCACTGTTGGGGTTCGGTTATGATGTCCAGAGGGGGTGTAGATAAGGGGGTACTTGCACCGAATCTAAAACCGTTTGAGCTTCAGACGGTACTGTACCATACTGTTAGTCTTTGGATGCAGAGAAATCAGACGTCAGCCTGAACGAGGACTGATACGACGACGACAGCTCTGAAACACTGGAGATATTTCACTCTACGGTTGTTTTCTTTAGAGTTTGCCAAGCGTTTAGTCACTGTTGTGAGCCATATTTAAATCCAGCTTGTGCAAAGGATACTTATCTACTGGCTGCAGTGGAAGAGCCTGACTCTAGAAAAAGATGGTGCAATACCTCGCTGTTATGATGGCATGTGCCTTGCACATCCAACGACAATGTGCAGTCGATAACGTCACACGCAACTGCACGCACGGACGACCTTCTTCACGACGTCCTAATTTGAAGTATTTTATCCATTTTCTCTGTCAGACTTGGTTCAGACTCTCCCTTCATCTGTCACTTTTCCTCCCTCCTCTTCTTTCTATTATCTCTTTCCCGCTCTCTTATCCCCTCTCTTTACTTCGAAACAGCCCCTCTTTTCCTTCATCTTTCATCTCTAATAGTCCCCCAAACAACCTTTCACATAAGTCCTGTAGGCAAGCTGTGGTGGGGAAAAGCCTAAATCAACAGAGAAAAAGCAGAATTTGAGAGTTTGACACGGTTTTGATCAAATCTGGACAGTTACGCATTGGGGATACGTTGATGAGAAAAATGCTATAATAATCATGTATAACAATAATTCACGTTCAAACTGCCAGATGTTTAGCACTAAGGATACTCTACTTCATGGCTAATACTCAACAGGTGGTCGGCATTGGCAACACAAGATCGTTCATCTTGGGTTCTTCAATCGTATGAACAGTAATCTAATGAGAAAGTAGTTCCACACATATGTCACAACACCCACATAGTCAGGCCATGACATTATTGCATTAGAAGAATGTGTGTGATTCATAACAGTCATAGAGTAGAATGTCAGCAAGCCCTATCTGTGAGATTAGAATCCTAATTATTACTGGTCTTTGTTAAGAAGGATTCCAAGCTCGAGCATGACAACCGACCAACCGCCTTTATGAGTCTCGACATAGATCATGTAGTTATGGTTCACGAAAGCGACCCAGACGCTGGAACAGCACAAGGAGAATCAGATCTCAGTTGTGTATCAGCACAAAGAAAGCTTATCTGAAAGCTCAGCCTGAAAGTATATCTCTGCGATGTTCAAAAGAACTGATTTCCCAGATCATGTCCTTTTTCTACAGCAATAGAAATCAACCTCACATTCTATTGGGACACTTTTGTCCGCTGTTTTTTTCCTAGCCAAGGACAGACATGATAAATGAACGTTTAAAAAAACTGCAAATCGGCAGTCTGGATTTCCACTGTAAGCTTCAGATGCAGCATAGCTCTTTGAAAAGACTTGGTGGGTTTTCAATCTGCTGTATCATTCCTTTGCTGACTGTCCATTGTTCTGCTTCACTTAGTTTCTGGGGATAAAAGGCGGAACGATTAAACTGTAGCTTAACTGATAACAACGGTCACCTTAAATATCAAGACCAAAAATATAAACATGCAAACTTTTAATTAAAATTTAGTCTTCATAAACAAGGGACTCAATAGAAAACATCTCAACATTGATGGGACGCCATCAAATGAGCCAATGTTTAATTTATGAAACATTACGCAATGAAAAACTAATCTGTGATCGAGTGATCATTTGGGAGAAACCGCCATGAATATAATTTAATTGTGGAACTAGGCGTATAAAGTAGGTTCGACACATCCCATACATTCAGTCAACTGAACTCGACTAAAATAAACCTTCCGACAGACCAATAAAGGTGTTGTTAGTCTAAATAATCGTCTGTCTACAACGAAATGAATACAATTGTTACCTTTTTTCTCTCTTCAACGGGTCGATAACGACATTTATCAGTAAGGTTTTAACGAAAAATATGTATTAGCAACAGTGTAAATAAAAAAGAATTGTTGTTATTACATACGTGACAGTTGAGCTCCTGGTGAAACTATAGTTCAGTGATATCAGTGATGTCCTCTTGAATAAGGCTTGGACTGGGACGCACTCCACCTGATATCAGAGAAAACGCCCCCCCTCCCTTTCTGTTTTACCCCTGCAGTGTAGTTAAGAGGTTCGGAAGAGGTTAACGTATTGTCATCTTCATCATCATCATCGCCATTCCCACGTTGCCCCTAATCAATAGAATGACGCATTGGCCAACATACTAAATGGTCGTATTCCATCTGACAGGATTATTGCGTTTGCAGTGATAGTTTTTTGTTTGGGCTGTTTTTGCATTCGGTAACAAACACATTGAGAAACAGGTTGTCGGAAAATAGAGTTTGCCTTCTCCTGCACTGAGCAATTTCCCTTTTCCTTGCAACGACCATTCAGGATAATTGACTCAAAGTTATTACTGTGTGATTGATTTGCGGAACAAACAAACAAATTGTTTTCAGACAGCTATCTATTTTTTTTTGCGCGTTTCACAGATGAGCAGTAACGGAACACACACGGCGCCTGTCACCCATCGCGTCGCAGTTTAACTTGTTGCTGGTCAGTAAGATTCAAGTTCATGGTTTAATAATCACATCGTAGAGGTTGCTTCATTGTTTGCACTCCCAGTCCCTTCACACTCTCAGTGAAAATATCGTGACGTGGCATGAATATATTATCACAAGTGATCGCACTTATCACCTATTAGAGAAGGCTTTTTAAGCCTAATGCCACTAGAAAGCGACAGTATATAAGGACACGCTGAGGATAAGAGCCGAGTTAAAAGGTTCATTCCTCCTTGTATCTGCTAATGCCTTAAAGAGAAATACACCCTGTGACATATCTATAAAAAAGCACAATTGTACACATTGTATTTTGCGGACAGCTGTGAGAACACAGCGTCAGGGCATGTGTGAAAGCAGTTAGGGTGTATGAATATTTTATTTATTTAGATAGTAGTATCAAGGTCTGCAGGAAAAATTATGAACATGTTGTGCTACAGTTTGAATATCAATAGTTTTCTTTAGTTGTGGAAACTATAAGCTTAGGTCATGGTGTTCCACACACATTGTCTGAATCAGAAACTTACAAAATAACACTTTTATTTACACTTCACATCATCATACACTTCAGAATAACAGACATGATCACGACTCCACTCATAGCCACGACTTCACTTGTAAACAATGTGAGTCACAAGAAATGAACACACAGCTATAGGTATTTCTTTCTTTAGCTCTCCTGGGATTGAAAGGTCTTGCCAGAGATGAGCATAGATGAGAATAGTTACGTTTTAATGGTTAGTAATAGTTAATTTATGGTTAACTATGGTTAGTTACTTCAATGTCAAAGATTCATGACAGGATCTAACCTCTAATCTGGTTAGACCCAGATTATGTGTTCATGAAAACAAAGTGTCCGTGGACCCCCTGAAGTAGCCCCTGGCCACCCCTTACCCACCCCTTACCCACCCCTGGCCACCCCTTACCCACCCCTTACCCACCCCCTGGCCACCCCTTACCCACCCCTGATCACCCCTGACCCACCCCTTACCCACCCCTTACCCACCCCTGACCACCCCTGGCCACCCCTCGGCCACCCCTCGGCCACCCCTCGACCCCCCCTCGGCCATCCCTTGGTCACCCCTTGGCCACCCCAAAGTCTGGTTCCACCACTGCTTTGGTCCTAACTGAGTCATCGCTCTGCAGATTGAAACGGACCGAAAGTCAACTGTCTTCCAGTCGCTTGCTGCTTGTGAGTGGATGTTGGCTCTAACAGGACCGTTAACCCTTGTGCTGCCTTTATGAGGTCACAATGACCCGAAGGTTCACAACGACCCATCATTCTGCTGCAACACTTTTACCCAATACAAAAACAAATAAAAGGACTTTCTTTTAACATTTGCGCTGTGGGGGGTGTGAGACAGCCCGACAGTTCAAAGAAAAGTGCTTCACTTTCTTTTTGTATGAGGTAAAGTTGTCACAACACCTGGGGGGTCACAATGACTGAAGGGTCACAATGACCCGAAGAGAACACGAGGATTTAAGAATTCCGAGATTGAGTCGGATTATGAACCCTCGTTCAGCAGCTACTGATGGTCTTGTTTGCCTGTTATTTGCATCGTGGTTTTACTAGTCAGAGAGAAAAAAAGGCAAATGATTCAGTTTGGGTGGGTAGCAGGAACAGACCGGATGCTAGGCCTCTCTGTTATACTGGCTTTAGTGCTACTGATCATATAAAACATCTTACTTTCACTGTGAAAAAAGAAGACCCGTAGCCTTGTGCCCAGACAGATATTGTGAGAAGCATAGCAACAAGTGATGGAATTGCAGTGTGTGGTAGTCAAACAGAATAGCAGGGGACTAACACGTCTGCCCTATGTGTTATGTGTTCAGTGCAAGGCCAGGGGCTGTGAAGAGAATATTAAATCAAGTCTTTCTCTTCCAACAAGCCATGTATAGTTCGTTTACTTCGTCTTGGCTGAAGTCCAAAAATATCCCACGTCTGTGCTTGCATTAACTACTCTGCCGAAGTGAGGAGGTCTGTTGGCTAAGCTACTCTTCAATATGGGTCAAGTTACACAATATCGAACCGCCTGTCCAAATATTGTGACTGCTACCAACTGTAGCAGGTCCGTTATTTACGTTGTAGTAAAGTATTCAGTGTCTAAACAACCCATTCCCACACTTCCTGCCTAAAAGTTTTATGAAACAATAACTAAGGATTTAATGTCCATGGCACTTTTCTAATGCCGGAGGGATGAAATGGAGACGCACTCATTGAAGGGAAAGGTTAGTTTCTAAGCCCCCAGGCAAACCCATCTGAGGAAGGAATGAATACTTTGAGCTTGGCAGTTGGCACCCTCTTACAACCAAAATTCCCCAACATTTCCCGACTTCTAAGCTGATTACATTTTGGTAAAACGAAATCTCCTTTGCCAGAGGAATGCAAACACCGTTGTTCCCACTCGGTAGAAAAAGAAAAAAGAAATCTTATATCTGCTTCAGGTGGATAAATGTTAAGTTATTCATAGAACAGGGGAAGACTGGCCCTGTTAGATTAGTGTGTCTAATTGTTCAAGCAGTTCCAAGCCCAAATGCAGAGACAAGCCTCACTGAGCACATATCCTGGATACATCCCATAATAAGCAGAGAGACATAACCAGAAACCAAAGACAAAGTCATAAAACTTTTAAAACATAAATGCAATAGTGACTTATCATGACCTGGGGTGAAGTTGAGAGACTTGCGGCTAAGATATATATTGGATGGGAGGAAAAAGTCATTTTGATTTTGCTGTCTCTTGAGCATCTTAGAAATGTTGGACTTGTTTTGTATTCGCGTCATGATCCCAGTCATCCTACCACAGTCTCGCGCCATAGTCCGTTATTAGAATGTCTGTTAACTCCATGGTGCTATAGGCCTACTTCTCTCCTGTCACTTATGCCCACACACACACACACACAAACACACACACACAGTCACACATCGACGGTTTGACACGATACTTACGCACACGCAATCTCCCCAGCTTGTTAGAGCACTTATAACCGCGGCACGTCAATATTGAACCTCTCAGAGTGGTCTGCCATTAATATTCGGCACACATTGCCTTTCTCTCAGTCTGCTTGATAGCCTGTAACCCCCCCTCCGAAAGTAAAGTGATGGACTCTGATAGTTCACCCGAGAAATTGATCACTCCCTTCAGCCACTGTGCAACAGATTGGATCTGGAGCAAAGGAAAGACCTAGGGGTTCATGATATGCCACAGTCAAGACAACTAGATACATCACCTGAAAGATGCGCTTCTTCATCTTGTAGCTTGAAGCGGATAAGCGCTCCAAGGATTCCGTCACTGCTAATTGAATTTCCCAAGCTGGATTTAATACTTGAGAGGCCTATTCGTAGGGTTAGAAGAAGACTCGGTCATCGTACAATGGGACTGTACCCTATAGACGTGTTAAGAATAAATTACTTTGAAATTGTGGATTCAATTCATTAAAACCTGTGTGTGGAAATGAAGCTTGAAATGTGCATGTGCAATCTGAGTTTAATTAAATTGTAGTGCTGTGGGGCAAAGACAGGATAGACCTAAAGAGAGGAGAGAAGTTGGAGAACGTTTATTAAAGGAGCAGCCTAGGACACACGGCATGCTCTAATAAGGACTTTCAGGATATTGGAAGATCGCCCCAACATTATGAAAACAAACTGTTTCTTCAGATGACTAAAGTATAACGACCTATTTTTGTCAAATGGTCCGGGTAGAATTTGATAGGTGTTATTTAAACAATGTAGCCAAAGTTGCTGATATAGGTGCAACAATCGTGTCTTGCCACGACCAAAAAGCTATATTTGAAGTGAATGGTTTTGGGATAAATAAATAAATATCTGTGCGGACGCGATCTACCAAGTCCAGTCCACTACAGTCCAGTGAAAGTATTATGCAATAGGGGTTATGCGTAAAACACTTCCGTATTCGTTAAAACAGACCTCTTCACTTCCAGATCTGTACGCTCTATGCAGACTTATGGTGCTGTTTTACAGAACATGCCTTCAGTTTCCAATGTAATATCTCGGTGAATTCTGCGCCAAAAATGTAGAGGATGGCAGCCTTTAGAAGAAAAAGCGATTCCCCGTTGATCTGTTGACTCGGAATTTTGATTTGGGTCGTGATCAGGGGCGGTGCGTCCCATTGCCAATGGCATTGGGCAAATCGGGCAGTTGCCCAGGGCCTCGGCCACCAGGGGGGCCTCGTCGTATTTAATTTTTTTTAAATGAATTAAAATAAATCACTTGTTATTGAAACAATGACAAACGAATGACAATTCAAATTAAGCATGAAAACACAATTCTTTAATTCTATTCTTTATAGCTAAATTTGTTTATATATATCTATGATTCAAACAGCCCTCACCTATTTCACGCAATGCTTTCAGCATTAAGCCTACGGCAACTCCTGAGGTAAAAAAAACCCCATGTCCGTTGTCACATAGAAAGGTCTGCTATAGCTAAAGGTCTGCTATCCTCAGGATTTGCAAGATAAGTAAACGTATACTGTATTTAAAATAATTTTGTAGACTTAACAATGGATTCTGCCACTAAATGAGTGACTTGGCTTATTTCTGGACATACTATCCACAACCGAAGTGTGTTACACAATGCTGTAAAATCGGCTGTACTCGTGCATTGCTCTTGGTACCCAGAATGCCCTGCGGTAAGCTGAAAAGATACTAAATTGAGGTTATTAGCTTAGTTAAGTAAGCGTTGTTTGGAGTTCTATTGTTGTATTCGGTCTGTTTTGATATGTGTAATGCTATGGTCTATAGTTTAAATATTTTGAGTGTTCACCATGATTGCAAATTATTGTTAGTTACATAGGTAGCCAAGCTGTCGGTTGGAAGTTCTAGGTGCCCAACATTAATATAAGTACGGTTTACATTCCGTGTCACCAGACCAAAAGGCTCCTATGTGTGGTCAGCGGCTTATACGGGCCCTCAAAATTGTCCTTTGCCCAGGGCCTCTAATAAGCTTTTCATTGGTACACTCGTGTACTTTCGAGGTTCACGTTGTTTAAATTGTAACTTGTGTAACTACATTCTCTGATGGTTATTACCTTGGCAATTTGGTTTTACTAAATAGGCTACAGATGTTCAGTGCTTCTTGGTGGGCAGATGAAGGAGCGTCTTGTAGCTGTCGGATAATTCCGTGTTTGTGAATATTTACATGGCGATAGAACCTATTCTGATTCAGATTCTTAATTTCAGTTAATATAATAAAATCACCGAATGAGCAAAAAAACGATGAAAAAAAATAGGGTTGCGCTTTACCATCGCCATCTGGTGGTTTAGTGTTAGAACTGCACCTGTAATGGGTGGTTGTAAAAACGAAACTAAAACGAAAAACCATGGAAAATGGGTGGTTTTTCCGTTTTGGGAAAAAACGAAACGAAAACGAAAAACCACGGAAAATGGGTGGTTTTTCCGTTTTTGGAAAAAAAGAAAAAACGGGAAATGGGTGGTGTTTCGTGGGTTTCGCTATGTTAAACACCGCTAAAATCGAAGTTCAACCTGTTATTCAATCATAGCCTATATATAATTTATATATATATTGAAGCTTGCTTTTCTACAGGTAGCCTACACTCTTTCACTTTTGAGGTTCACGTTGTTTAAATTGTAACTTGTTTAACTACATGCTCTGATGGTTCTTCCCTTTGGCAATTTGGTTTTACAAAAAGGCTACAGATGTTCAATGCTTCTTGGTGGGCAGATGAAGGATTGTCTTGTAGCTGTCGGATGATTCCGTGTTTGCGAAAACTTACATGGCGATAAAAACCTATTCTGATTCAGATTCTTAATTTCAGTTAATATAATAAAATTGTGTCCATGAGGGTAGTGAGGAGGGCTGTGAAGTCTGCCTTCAGGACTTCTGTCTGTCTTGCTCTGATGTCGTTTGTGCCCACATGTACAATTATGGTGCTGACCTTGGTGTAGCCGGCGAGGATGCTTGTGAGTCTACGTTGAATGTCACGGACCCTCGCTCCGGGGAAGCAGTGGACCTTGCAGGGACCGCTTGGTGAAGGGGGGATGTAGACATCTCTGATCATGGAGCTGCCAATGACAAGGGTGGAGGTTGTCATGTCAAGCGGGAGAAGCCGTCTAGGGGATGCTGACTGTGTTGAGGGCCCAGGATGGGAAGCAGGGCGGCGTGGGCGATGCTGGATGTCAGTGTGATGCCGTTGTTTCTCTGGAGCCAGTCTGCGGGGGCGTTGCAGGGCGGGCTGAGGAGGGGTGTCATCAAGCCCAGGGGGCTCCTCCTCATTCATCAGTGTGGTGTAGCGGTTTTCCCCAGTTTCAGGGGCTGGCCTGGCTCAGTGTGCTGTCCCGACTGCCTTCCATCACGCTTGCTTCTGCCAGCTGTTCTCCATGGCTGGTGAGGAGTGGAGTTCACCGGCAGGGTGGGCTTGGTCCCCACCAGTGGCCGGGGAGCAGTGGTGTGGTCTGGGTTTGTGTTCATGAACAGGTAGTGTTAATTTAATTTAATTTAGCGATCTATACAACTCCAAGCTCACAGGAAGAAGCAAAAACCTACTGTTTGTAGGATAAAATTCTTCTTCTGCCTTCTGTTAAAAGAACTACAGCGCCTTCCGCTAACCTGCGAGTTGGCAGTTAAGTTAATTGTAGGTGTCTTTCACGGGTTACCTGGAGATTAAGATGATAGTCCAGCAGAGAAATTTTTAAATACCGATGATGAATCCGTCGATAAAGAAAGAAAACGCTGGCTCGAAACAAGTATATTCCACCCTGTAGCAAGCCAAAAGTCTCGGGAGTTCCGCTGGTCATATATAATCATATATAATATATATATATATATTGAAGCTTGCTTTTCTACACTCTTGCACTTTTGAGGTTCACGTTGTTTAAATTGTAACTTGTTTAACTACATGCTCTGATGGTTCTTCCCTTTGGCAATTTGATTTTAATAATAATAATTATCTTATTGTTGATTGTGTGAACTAGCTGGGTTTGCCGTTGGGTTAACACAGGAGCGGAAACGATTACATCTGTTTTCCGGGTTGTTTCCTGGGCGTTCCGCACAACCGGAATTAGGTTTAGTTAAACTAGAAAGACCATGCGCCTGCGCAATGGATGTATTCAGAAAAGAGGAGCGTAGTCGACACAAACATGTTAGCTAGCCTACCCAGCTAGCGGGATCTAGCCTCTTATCGTCGTCTAACGCTCACTTTGTATTTGTTTGTCACTGCAATGGTTAAACAATCAGTTTGAGAGATTTGAGCATTTGGGTCAATGCTATTTGCAACAAAATAGTATTCAGGTGAGGTCTTGTTCATTAAGCTTCCGTAGCCACGGCAGAGAACTTGTGAATCATGTGATTTGGCGAAGCTGTCTAGCCAGCATGCTAGCGAAACCTGTTGAAACGAATGACATATTGATAGCTAGCTTAGCTAGCCTACGGTACTGGAGCATGCTACGGGTATGACGTAGTTTGTTTTGCTACCCGGCGATAGAAAGTCTTGTTGTTACGTTGTCTTTTTGTACAGCGTTTCTACAACTGTTATCATAGCAACATGAAACGTGCCCGACAAGTCGTATCTCTAATAATGTCATATTACTGTACCAGCTGGTTACTTTTGCATCTCCAAAACACACTGGCTACATAATGAACAACGTGGCATATGTAAACACAGCCTGGTAAACACTTACTAGTACGTGACAACTATTAAGTGTAAAGTCGTTAACCTATGCCGAATATAGTAGTGCGAGGTACAGCTTGACTGTCTTTTCAGTCAATACTGTAGGCTACACAAGGCAGTTTTCATCTAAATTGTTGACACGCATGCCTGTGATATGCTCTCTTTTTTATGGTCTCTTTTTCTACTACTGTACTAGCTCTTTTATTGTTATGATGCCTGCACGCCTCAATGTGTCCGTTGGTGGGTTACCCAGCAACAAAGTCAAGTACTCCAGATTGGCCGATAGCGAGGATGGCTACATTGATTTGCAGGTAAAAACAAATCCCTCACAATCAATGCAATGCATGTCATTCATCACACAGAAGAAGACTTGATGTTCTGTTTGTGACATGCAGGGCAACAACATGACACATATTTAATAAGAAAGATTACGTTTAGCCAACTTCACTTTCAAGTTAGGGTAACAGTACTGTAACAATCACGCATATATGCTAGGGTCATTCTCTACAAGTGTCACTATTTTATTATGGTCAATTATTTTTCCAACAGTTCAAGAAAAGCCCTCCAAAAGTACCATACAAGGCCATCGCCCTGGCAACGTTCCTCTTCCTGATTGGCTCCTTCCTGATCATAATTGGCTCTCTACTTTTGTCCGGGTCTATAAAAGTTGAGGTGAGTCCATATCTAGAGATGCTCTGCCCTCTTGTGGAAAGAGTGAATCATTGCCTTGTCAACTAAATTTACATTTACATTTAGTCATTTAGCAGACGCTCTTATCCAGAGCGACTTACAGTAAGTACAGGGACATTCCCCCCTAGGCAAGTATGGTGAAGTGCCTTGCCCAAGGACACAACGTCATTTGGCACGGCCAGGAATCGAACCAACAACCTTCTGATTAATAGCCCGACTCCCTAATCGCTCAGCAATCTGACTGACTCCAAACTCTATGCCAAAGAAAAAAGCAAGCAGACAAACATACATGCATGTTCTACCTCAGAGAATAATAATAACTCGACTTGCTTTGTCTTGTGCAAACAGTGTACTGAAATATCGCTACCTCGACCCATTGGAACTCTAGGCGCCAAAACGATCCAGATACACGTCTTGTTTGCTGAATGACTTACAGCTGTGTGTTCACGTCCCACGCAGAAGCAACAATGTGTACTATGTTATGTGAAATACCCTGTATGAGTGTTCGCTTGCTAGCATAGTGTTGGCTCTCTCTCTCTCTCTCCGGAAGAGATCGATACGCTCCGATTCCCAAACCCCCCGGACAGTAATCCTCACTAAGGCTCTCGGTTTGAAATAAATCCTAAGCAGGGCTTTCACCTTCGGCTCAGTCGAACATTACGGTTCATCTCAGACCGTGTCCTGATCAAATCTAGGGTTTATTTCTACAGCCCTTTTCTACAAGCCGTGTCACAGAGGGGCTTCTCGGATGAGCAGAGCCCCTGAAAACAGGCTAACTGTGCTGGTGGGAGCCCCTGAAAACAGCCTAAATGTGCTGGTGCTGCCCTGATTTGGAAGGAGTAGTTAGGTGGCTGAGTGGTTAGGAATTGGGCTAGTAATACGAAGGTTGCTGGTTCGATTCCCGGTCGTGTCTGAGAAGGTTGCAGAGGAAGAAGATTTGAAGGCTTAACTCTGTTTGTCTTCTTCTACTTCTAGTACCCGGACCGCACGATCCCAGTTCTGATCATCGGAGTCCTCGTCTTCCTGCCTGGGTTCTACCACCTGCGAATCGCGTACTACGCCTCCAAGGGTTACCGAGGTTACTCCTATGACGACATCCCGGATTTTGACGACTGAGCCAATCATAAGTCGGTAATGGTCAGATCGCCGGCCAATCCGTTGGTCGTCGGACGGGTCGATTCGTTCCGTTTGCATGAGACTGTCCTCTGATGTTTACAGTTTTTACTGTTGTGGGGAAACTGCATCACCAAGTGGCTTAACTTGACTATCTCATGGTTTTATTATTGCTGAGTCAAAACATGGAACGTTATATTTGGCTTTAAAGGTGCACTATACAGCCCCATGCTGATATTTTGATTATACTTTATTTTCATGAAAGTAACTGAGAAATGCCTGCTGTATCTTGCTGCTACTTTCCATTTTTACCTCATCATAATTATCCACAAGTGTCATGAATATGATTAACTCATATGGTGGTTATACGCTTCAAAGAGTTATAGTATAGGATAAGGAAGAGGTAAATGTTTTAGTATTATAATATGACATTGTGCTATCTATTCAATGTGATGACATTGCAGTACGCAACGCCTTTTCAAGTGTACACTTAAAACACAAGATGGTTTACACTCATTTCATCAGCTTCATTCAAACCCAGTGTTTGGGTTTGGTTTAGCTTTAGAATAACTATTTGGCACAGTCGAGAGTGCTACATCATACTACAGATTTCGAACACAGCATTGGTTAGAATGCACACCCAATCAATAGTATTTTGAGTCTGATAGGATATATGGTAGGGTTACAGTATATATTTCCAAATATATTTATCAAATGTGCAATGCTTGTTATTGACTAGATTTATTTTAAGTGATTGTTCTAGGCCAATCATCCTCTGAAGAGTTATGTGGAGAGAGTGTAACTATTAGCTGGATTTTACAGTATTTATGTACAGAAATATGACATGATGTGCTTTCTTGTATTTTTTTATTTTACCTTTAACATAAACAAAACATAAAGGTACAATGTTGTAAGTAAATTCGCGCGTTTGTTCCATCATCTCCAGTCAAAGTACGTCCCCCTAGTGGTTTCAACGTGGAACGAATATCCTAAAAAACGGCCTCATCAAAGATCAAGATATTTCTTGGGGACAGACAAAAGTGATTGAGAGTAAGTCAACATGTTGACACTGGTCAATGATTTGGGAACCAACACCATTTCACACAGAAGTATGGAAATATGAAAGTGGAGGACAGAGGAATAAAGAGAGATGATTGGTCACCCAGGCGTGGAATTGAGAGGGGTGAGGTGCGCGAGCAGGAAGCCTCGAACGCGGAGCATCAAGTGCGTCGCGAGCGGTTTTGTTACGCTCGTGAAGGAAACCAACGAAGTCTAATGGAGTACTTGTTGATTCAGAGAGAAACTACATAGACGTCAAATACAAAAGGGCTTCAATTTCCGATTCACAGTAATTCAAAACTTTTTTAAATCGAGTGGTCAGATAGAAAAAAACCTACACGACTGATATTGGATATTGCAACGGGAGTCTCGCCGTCCAACTTGCAGAGTGGATGCTCTTTAAATGGACAGAACCGCGACTCTTGTTTTCTGAAGTGTAAACAATCACCGGTAAGAGGAAAATTGACTGCAACTTCAAATCGACTGTCTACTTCAAGTCTTTATTAACTTTTCCAAAGGATATAGAATTATTGAAATACAAATTACATGCCTTCTAAAGGCCTACTGTCTGCTTTTGGCCTGGTTATATCTGAATAAATGGTGGATGAACAGTGGTTGTTTTGAAGTAATCGTTTTATCATTAACTTTAAACAAACTTTAAAGGTAAAGAAACTGCATATAATATGAACGAACAGTCTCTGTCGGGGTTTTCATATGACAGACATGATGATCCAAGGTCCACAGTATATTTGTTTTTTGTGGTTGTCGGGTTCAGTGCACTATAGGGTCTATGTATTCAACGGGACTTTGTGAAGTCATTTCTAAACTCAAATCCTACTCCATAGTCTCCCATATTGTAACCGTTTTCAGTGGATAGACTTTGCCCTCTCTTCCTTGAAGTATCCACTGGTTCAAAAGTGACTGAATGTAAGTCCCCTAGTTCGTGTTGACCCAACGAACGTGACACATATGGTAGAGATCCAGTATTTGAATGCAGGTTTTATCTCAGACTTTTGAATACTATTCTCTGTTAAGGAGTTTATCCAACTGTCAACTTGTTTATGGGGTTTGTCTTTTTTCTTTAGCGCAATTTGTGTGGAGGCGTCAAAGTGAATGGCATGCCAATATAACTGTTCTGCTGTGCCTTGTGATTCCAAACAGGTGTACATTTAAACTGTAAGATGGCTGATTTCATGATAGTACTATGATTATGTAAATTACACAAGTAATGAGATGTTAATTGTGATAATTGCTTGTGTTATTGACAAGAGTCTATTTGTGGGTTGAATGATACATTCCACCAACAATCTCAACTGTTGCTTCAAATGTAGGCTTTCAGCCTTAAAACACAATGAGAAGGAACACATTACTTATAACCCCCTCCCCCTCCCACACACACACACACACACACACACACTCACACTCACACTCACACACATACACCACCCTCCCGGCACACACACACACTCACACACACGGCAATGGATGACAAATCCTTTATGTCTAGTAAATACTACGTCTATCCGATTGATCTCGTTTTGATGTCACGACAAGCTGTTACTAGATGTGTCTGGAAGAGTCCCAGTTCTGTCATAACGACAGCTGGATTACTCCCGTCTCTTAACAGCACATCTGGCTGCAGCATCTGCTGTAGCAGAGCCCCAATCAGTCTGCCCGGGTGAAGGCTGGGTTAGAGGGAAGTAAATAGGTTAGTATTCTAAATCGATAGCTATAGCCCATTTGGCTGAGGAGACTTAAAACACCTCCTGCTGAAAGGATCTGGCCATCAGTGACCCTGTCACAGACTGTTGACAAATCTCAGTGAGCCACCGCCCTAATGGTGAAGGCTGTTCAAACAGAGAGAGAGAGAGAAAGAGAGAGTGAGAGACACACACACACAGAGAGAGAGAGAAAGAGAGAGTGAGAGACACACACACACACAGAGAGAGAGAGAAAGAGAGAGCCGGGTGTTGTGAATGTCGTGAGTGTTTGTCAGTTGTTGCCGAGGTGTCAGGAAACATGGTGAGGGGCCGTGCCGAGGGAGAGTGTTACCAATGGCTGGTGTGTGTGTCCTCTTTCCTCACCTGGCTCTCGTCTCTCTCTCTCTCTCCCCTCTCTGTCTCTCTCCTCTCTTTCTCTCTCCTCTCTCTCTCTCTCTCTCTCTCCTCTTACCCCCATCTCTCTCTCTTTTCTCTTCTCTTTCTCTATCTCTCTCGCTCTGTCCTCTCCTGTCTCTCTCTCTCATTTCTTTCTCTCTCGTCTCTCGTGTCTCTCTCTCTCTCTCTCTCCTCTCTCTCTCTCTCTCTCTCCTCTCTAACTCTCTCTCTCCTCTCTCTCTCTCTCTCTCTCCCGTCCCTCCCCTCTCCCTCTCCCTCTCCCTCTCCCTCTCCCTCTCCGTCTCGTCTCCGTCTCCCTCTCTCCTTCCTCCCCTCTCTCATCCCTCTCCCCCTCTCTCTCCCTCGCCCTCTCCCTCTCCTCTCCCTCTCCCTCTCCCCTCTCCCTCTCCCTCTCTCTCCTCCCCCTGCTCCTCCCTCCCCCCCTCTCTCTCTCTCTCTCTCCCCCCTCAGCCCCCTTTCCCCTCGTCTCTCCTCTCTCTTCCCCCCCACCCTCCTCTCTCCCCCCCCCTCTCTCTCTCTCCTCGCTCTCCCTCCCATCCTCTCTCTTCTCTCTCTCTCTCTCCTCTCTCCATCCACCCCCCTCTCTCTCTCCCTCTCCTCTCTCTTCTCTGTAACACTGGGTAATGATTCGCTCGATCTTCTCTGTACACTGGTGTTGTAATAGCAGCTCTCTTCTCTGTACCACTGTGGTTAAGAGCAGCTCTCTTCTCTGTAACACGGTGTTAATGAGCAGCTCTCTTCTCTGTAACACTGTGTTAATGAGCAGGTCTCTCTCTCCGTCTCTCTACGCTCTCTTCTCTGTAACACTGTGTTAATGACTCTCTCCTCTCTCTGTAACACTGTGTTAATGACTCTCTCTCTTCTCTGTAACTGTGTTAATGAGCAGCTCTCTTCTCTGTAACACTGTGTTAATGACTCTCTCTCTTCTCTGTAACACTGTGTTAATGACTCTCCTCTCCCTCTCTCTCTCTTCTCTGTAACACTGTGTTAATGACTCTCTCTCCCTCTCTCTCTCTTCTCTGTAACACTGTGTTAATGACTCTCTCTCCCTCTCTCTCTCATTCTCTGTAACACTGTGTTAATGACTCTCTCTCCCTCTCTCTCTCTTCTCTGTAACACTGTGTTAAGACTCATCTCTCCCTCTCTCTCTCTTCTCTGTAACACTGTGTTAATGACTCTCTCTCCCTCTCTCTCTCTTCTCTGTAACACTGTGTTAATGACTCTCTCTCTCTCTCTCTCTCTTCTCTCTAACACTGTGTTAATGAGCAGCTCCTCTTCTCTGTAACACTGTGTTAATGACTCTCTCTCTTCTCTGTAACACTGTGTTAATGACTCTCTCTCCCCTCTCTCTCTCTTCTCTGTAACACTGTGTGTTAATGACTCTCTCTCTCTCTCTCTCTCTTCTCTGTAACACTGTGTTAATGAGCAGCTCTACTCCCCCCCTCCCTCTCTCTACTCTTCTCTGTAACACTGTGTTAATGGACTCTCTCTCTCTCTTCCTCTCTACTCTGTGTTAATGACTCTCTCGTCTCCTCTCTCTCGTCTCTCTCTCTCTCTCGCTCTCTGTGTTAATGAGCAGGTTCGTCCTTGTTTTGTTAATGCTGAACAAACAGGAAGATAAAGCATTTGGCTCTTTATTGGTGTTGTGTTTTCCTCAGTCCTTTGAAGACGCTCAAGAACACATTCCCCTCCCCACAATCTCTCTCTCTCTCTCTCTCTCTCTCATTCTCCTCTCTCTGTTTCGTTCTCTCCCCCAAACCCTTTCTTCTGAAATCATTGCTTAAGATCGATAATCTGACTGGTGCATACTCAGCACAATGCTGTTCAAGTCATTATTTGTGCGTTTGTATTTGCACGTAGTACACGCTTTTCCTGTTCTTCACTCTCTCCCTCAAACGCTGTTTTCTTCTCTTTGTCTTAGACTTTGGCCGGCGCCCCACTACCTACAACTTCCTTAACTCTGTCAGCATCCCGTCCCGTCATCCTTTATTGCTTTATTGCGGCACGTTCGTAATCAAGCCTCGTCTGATGCTTGCTTTAGCAAATGAGCCGTTTTACAACCGCACACATTCTACATGTCTCCCACAGCCCTGTTCTGAAAGCTGTCTTTACAGCCTCAGTTCTCCGTGAGAATCGGACAGGCCTTTGTCGAGAACTGAATGAAGCCAAACGTCTCCGGGGTATTGATCTGCGTTCAGATAGCAGGAGAGAGAAAAGCTTGAGACGCGGACACACCGAGTTATTCTCACAGTGAGCCGAGCTGACGACCTTCCCCGTATCCTAGCCAACCGTGACCAACACAGCTCACCCCCCTGCAGGCCATGCAGCGAGGGGCTCCTCTCGAACACGCCGTACACCTGAGGAAAGGGACAACAAACCCAACCGTGATGTCTTCCCACACGACAGCAGCTTAAGACGACTTTTTGAAAACAGCGTTTGTGTTGTCAGGCGATATTAGGAGAGATGAAAACCATCGTGACAGTCGCTTGAATTCTTGCCAAGCTTGGTTTGCTACGGTGCATCTCGTAGCGTTAAGGTGCGTTGACAAGCCTTTTATAAGGGCCTGGTCTCGACGGCTAGTTTAATTGTTCGTTTCTCCTTTAGACTTTGCCCCGGCTATGACGAGCCTGTAAAGCTTTATGACAGGGTGAACAGAGGTGAGCTGTTTTCAGATGTTACCTGAGCTGCTTTGCTGCCTGCCTGGCTGGCTAGTGGCTGCCTGGCTGGCTAGCTGGCTGACTGACTGGCTGCCTGGTGGTTGGCGGGCTGGTTGGTGGCTGGCTGGCTGGATTCACGAGGATATTCAGCGAGCACGGAGGTCATGCGGAATGACCCACAAACAAGTCACAGTGAACACAGGGATGCATTGTATGCCAGACACACCTTACTTACGTCTTACTTTTGGGAATAACATGATGCCTTTTTAGAATCACCCACGTTACTTTTTAATTGAAGCGTTAAGGTCTCTCTGTGGGTTCAGTTAGTGGTAGGAAATAGCTTTGTTATTGGTGTGCAGGTAGGGAAAGTTATGTGTGCATAGGCCACAGTTTGTGTATGTGTGTGGTGTTGGTGTGTAGGCAACAGTCTGTTGTGTGTATGTGTGTGTGTGTGTGTAGGCTACAGTGTGTGTGTGTGGTGTGTGTGGTAGAGGATACAGCATGTGTGTGTGTGTGTGTGTGTGTGTGTAGAGGATACAGCATGTGAGGAGTGTGTGTGTGTGTGTGTGTGTGTTGTAGAGGCTACAGCATGTGGGGAGTGTGTATGGTGTGTGTGTGTGTGTGTGTGTGTGTAGAGGATACAGCACATGTGTGTATGTGTGTGTGTGTGTGTGTGTGTAGAGGATACAGCATGTGTGTGTGTGTGTGTGTAGAGGCTACAGCATGTGGGGAGTGTGTATGTGTGTGTGTGTGTGTGTGTGTAGAGGACACAGCATGGTGTGTGTGTGTAGAGGATACAGCATGTGTGTGTGTGTGTGTGTAGAGGATATAGCATGTTGGGGCAGTGTGTGTTGGACAGAACGTGTCTGTGGGACTTGGCAGGGAGCGAAGGCCCTGCTGTCTAAGAATAGCCGGCTCCTCCTGCCTGCCGTGGGTGTAATGAACTTAGCTGACAAGCCGGCATTAGGGGTGTGAGGTAAATCATGAGGGGACTGTATGGACGGGGAGCTGAGTGGTATTAACCAGTCCCCTGTTAAAACCTCTCCCTCAGTCATATTACAATAACTACTCTGGTCTGCAGCTAGTTGGTCTGCAGCCTCACTCTGCAGCTAGTGTGGTCTGCAGCTACTGTGGTCTGCAGCTACTCTGGTCTGCAGACTCTGGTCTGCAGCTACTGTGGTCTGCAGCCTCTCACATCTGGTCGCAGCTACTGTGGTCTGCAGACTCGTGTGGTCTGCAGCTACTCTGGTCTGCAGCTACTGTGGTCTGCAGCCACTGTGGTCTGCAGCTACTGTGGTCTGCAGCCACTCTGGTCTGCAGCTCTGATGATGAAGAGGGCAGCAGGGGCCATGTCTGCACAGGTGAACCTTCTGATTCCAGATGGTTCCAGGTGGTTCCAGGTGGCCAGGGACCAAGCTGGCACCGCACGGACATCAGTACGACACAGAGAGAGTGTGCCTTCTGTTGAAGCCTGCGCCGTTTGAAGTGCAGACAGGGCCGGTTGCCTCGGGGCTAATCCTGTGTCACGGCGCGGTGTAGGAGCGTGTGTCGGTCTGTCTGTGTGCATCAGATTAGCTCTCGTACCCTTGATGGCTAGTTAGTGCTTTGCTGCCAACGCTGCCAACGAGTTGATCCTTGTAAACAAAACAAAGGATTGGTGCTTCGGATGTGGCTTTGCACCTGTGACTCCTGACGGATCAGAGAGACGTTTGAGGCGTTCGTGTGGTGAGAGGTCCGCAGAGCGTCGGTTAGTAAGAACGGAGGAACGCCGTTTGTATTGATTAACTGGTAGGGGATGAATTCCAACCTTGGCAAAGGGCCGCGGGCGTTGCTCTCCAGCACGTGTCATTCCGGTATAAACAGCGAGGAGTCTTTTGTGTATGTTTTGAAGGCCGATGTCAGCAGGCGAACTCGGAGTGCGCGTGACGAGTTCCGCGTCGGTGACAAGTGTCTCTCTGTCGTCTCTGCAGGTGGGACATGCTGTCGGAGCGCATGAGTGACGGCGATGGGACCCAAGCCGTCGCTACCCTGTGTCGCCGTGGCGGCAGTGCTGTGCCTGCTCTTGCGTAAGTAGCACTGAACATTCCGCACTGAACATTCCGCACTGAACATTCCGCACTGAACATTCCGCACTGAACATTCCACACTGAACATTCCGCACTGAACATTCCGCACTGAACATTCCGCACTGAACATTCCGCACTGAACATTCCGCACTGAACATGTCTCATTCAGTAAATAAAAGGCCGTTGTGTCTTCATGTAGACATTTTTCATACGCATCATGTTTGACGTGTGTGTGTGTGTGTGTAGCTGCCAGCCAGGGGGCCGGATCAGAGGTGCGGGGCAAGGTGGGGGGTGCGGTGGAGCTGGAGTGCGGCAGCTCCTACTCCTCTCTCCATGTAGTGGAGGGGTTCGTCAGGGCGTGGACACCCCCGTCCTCATCAAGTTCGGGATCTACGGCCCTCGCGTGAATCCCGCCTACGAAGGTGAGTCTCCGTCT
>CAEFZP010001142.1:0-33170 GCA_903064625.1 Mallotus villosus | reverse complement strand
CTCCTCAGACCTCACCACTCTGTCTCCTCGACCTCACCTCTCTCCTCAGACCAGTCACCATCTCTCCTCAGACTCACCTCTCTCCTCAGACCGCACCTCTCTCGCCCCTCAGACCAGACCTCTCTCTCCTCAGACCTCCCTCTCTCCTCAGACCAACCTCTCTCTCAGACCTGCACCCTCTCACCTCAGACCAGACCTCTCTCCTCAGACCCAAACCCTCTACCTCATACTCCACCCTCTCTCCTCAGACCTCACCTCTCTCCTCAACCTCACCTCTCTCCGTCAGACCTCACTCTCTCCTCAGACTCACCGCTCTCCTCAGACCAGACCGTCTCTCCGCGACCTCACCTCTCTCCTCATACCTCACCTTCTCTCCTCAGACCACAGCTCTCTCTCCTCAGACAGACCTCTCTCCTCAGACCAGACCTCTCTCCTCAGACCTCACCTCTCTCCTCAGGACCAGACTCTCTCCTCAGACCCTCACCTCTCTCCTCAGGAGACCTCACCTCTCTCTCTCAGCCGACCTCTCTCCTCAGCACTCACCTCCCTCGCCTCAGACCCTCACCTCTCTCCTCAGACCATCACCTCTCGCCTCAGACCAGACCTCTCCGCCTCAACCGACCTCTCGCCTCAGACCTCACCTCTCTCCTCAGACCTTATTCACCTCTCTCCTCAGACCTCACCTCTCTCCTCAGACCACGACCTCTCTCGCAGAGCCAGACCTCTCTCCATCAACCGAGACTCTCTCCTCAGACGCAGACTCTCTCCTCAGACCCTCACCTCTCTCCTCAGACCTCACCGCTCTCTCCTCAGACCTCACTCGCTCCTCCGACAGACGCTCTCTCCTCAGACCAGACTCTCTCCTCAGACCTCACCTCGTCTCCTCAGACCAGACCTCTCTCCTCAGACGCTCACCTCTCTCCTCAGACAGACCTCCCCTCTCTCCTCAGACCAGACTCTCTCCTCAGACCAGAACCTCTCTCCTCAGACCTCACCTCTCTCTCAGACCTCACTCTCTCCTCTCAGACTCAAACCTCTCTCACGCAGACCAGACCTCTCTCCTCAGACACCAGACCTCTCTCCTCAGACCAGACCTCTCTCTCCTCAGACGTCACCTCTCTCCTCAGACCTCACCTCTCGCAGACCTCACCTCTCTCCTCAGACAGACCTCTCTCCTCAGACCTCACTCTCTCCTCAGACCTCACCTCTCTCCTCACCAGACTCTCTCCTCAGACCTCAACCATCTCTCCTCAGCCTCACCTCTCTCCTCAGAAACCAGACCTCTCTCCTCAGACCAGACCTCTCTCCTCAGACCCTCACCTCTCTCCTCCGCACTCCACCTCTCTCCTCGACTCACCTCTCTCCTCAGCCAACCTCTCTCCTCCGACCAGACCTCTCTCCTCAGACCTCACCTCTCTCCTCAGACCAGAAGCTCTCTCCTCAGACCTACACCTCTCTCCTCAGACCAGACCTCTCTCCTCACACCCCAGGCTGTGATTGGATGACTGATCTGCATGTATGTATGTTGACTGCCTGCCGCTACACTACGTCTGGAAGAAAGCGCAGAGAGAGAGAGGAGACAGACAGAACGGGAGAGAGATAGAGGGGGGAGGAGAGAGAAGAGAGAGATCTATCTCAGGTGCTTGGAGAGAGGAGAGAGGAGAGAGAGATCCATCTCAGGTGCTTGGAGAGAGGAGAGCGAGAGATCCATCTCAGGTGCTTGGAGAGGAGAGAGAGAGATCCATCTCAGGTGGAGATGTAGAGGATTCTGACACATGGAGCAGAGGAGCAGAGGAGGAGAGGAGCAGAGGAGGAGAGGAGGAGAGGAGCAGAGGATTAGTCTGTGCTCTCCGGAGACCACACAGACCCCAGAAGAACAGGAGGTCTCAGCTTAGCGTTATCAACATTATAGCATTAGGACTGTTCAACTTATCCCATTAAATTTGTAAGTTCCCTGGCCTTTGCCTGAGCAGAGAGGCAGATAATCAGGGGAGGGGGCAGGGTTGGGGAGGGGGCAGGGTTGGGGGGCAGGGTTGGTTAGAGTCCACCCCTTCCTTAAATAAATTGTGTTTTCGCGGTTTTTACAATGTAAAGTTCCATGACAATCACTCCCTCAACTGTGCAAACGTTTGTTAATATGACAACAGTGGAACAGTGCCAGGAATAAACAGCAGAACAGGAAAAGGTCATAAAACAAGGAAGTCCAAGATGAGTGGAATGTGTCTCTCCTTCCTCCCACTGGAGGATTGATGGCCTCCATATTCAGGAGGTTAGAGGGCGGGAGGGCTGGCCTCCATATTCAGGAGGTTAGAGGGCGGGAGGGCGTGATGACACAGCGTCTAATGAGGGGAGGAGCTTCCTGCTCCAGATCAACAAAGACTTTATGGTGTCATCCATCACTGTCACTGTCCTCCATCACTGGCACTGTCCTGCCTGCCAACATCGCAGGGAAAACAGAACCAAACCACAGCCCAGTCATCCATTATGACATCACTTCCTGGTGAGGGACCCTGGTTAGTGACCCTGGGCTGGTAAACAACTGGGGTCAGAAGAGCCTTGTTCCCCTGTACCCCCTGCACCCCCCCACCTAGGGCCCCCTACGCAACCCCTCACACACACACACACACACACACACACACACATACAGACCCCCACCTGCCCACTCAGGGGGGAAATAACCCCAGAGAGTGGGGGGGGCAACCAACACCATGGAGATGGAAGAAGCAGCACAATGGAGGGGTGAGTTTAAGAAATGGTCTCTCTTCTGGCTCTCTCTTCTCTTTGTGGACGTTGTGTCACTGTGAGGGCCAAGGTCATTAGATGGTGTGATGAACGACCCGGGCGAGACACACACTGGGATAAAAACTCTCTTTTGTCACGTTTAGGAGTTTGACCCAAAGCAGCATTTCTCACGTCTACACACAAAGCTGTCTCCTACAACATTGTTTCAGATGCCCGCAGTGGTGGAATGAAGAATCTACCAACACACACACATCTGTCAGACAACGTGGAATCTCCTTACCTCCTCACCCCTCTCCTTACCTCCTCACCCTCTCCTTACCTCCTCACCCCTCTCCTTACCTCCTCACCCCTCTCCTCACCTCCTCACCCCTCTCCTCCTCCACCTCCTCACCCCTCTCCTTACCTCCTCACCCCTCTCCTCACCTCCTCACCCCTCTCCTCACCCATCCTCACCCCTCTCCTCCTCACCTCCTCACCCCTCTCCTTATACCTCCTCACCCCTCTCCTTACCTCCTCACCCCTCTCCGCTCCTCCTCACCCCCTCTCCTCACCTCCTCACCCCTCTCCTCACCTCCTCACCCCTCTCCTCACCCTCCTCACCCCCTCCTCCTCCTCACCTCCTCACCCCTCTCCTACCTCCTCCACTCTCCTTACATCCTCACCCCTCTCCTTACCTCCTCACCCCTCTCCTTCTCCTCACACCCTCTCCTTACCTCCTCACACCCTCTCCTTACATCCTCACCCCTCCCTTCCCGACTCCTCACCCCTCTCCTTACCTCCTCACCCCCTGTCCTTACCTCCTCACTCCTCTCCGCTCCTCCTCCAGCTGGTGAAGTAGCTCCTGGATGTCTCTGCTGGAGTCCTCCTGTGAAAAACAATACAGGACAAACGACACAAGATTATGAGTTAAACCTTAAACCAGACCCAGACCCCAACCCCTCCAGACCTCCACCCCTCCAGACCCCACCCCTCCAGACAGACAGAGAGAGAGAGAGACAGAGACAGAGAGAGAGAGAGAGAGAGAGAGAGAGAGAGAGAGAGAGAGAGAGAGAGAGAGAGAGAGAGAGAGAGAGAGAGAGAGAGACGAGAGGAGAAAGGGTAACTCCAGAAGCTCCTCAGGTAAGTCCTTGAGGCCAGGCAGCACACCAGCTGTGTCATGTCGAGAGGGAATCTAACGTGTGCTACTGAATGACAGCATGGATCCAATGAGCTAACACCAGGATGGAAAAACACATGTTCAGCTTGTTTGGCTTGTCCTAATGATTTGCTTCTCTAAGACCTGACTGTATAAACACGAAGAGGGAGGGGGCGGGGTTGTAAGACATAGGCCACATTTAGTAGTAGTGTTCCACATGAGCTGAGCAGCGAGCGGTGGTGAGAGTGACTGTGATTGCTAATGAATAACCAGATAGCGGCTAGCGGCTAGCAGATAGCGGCTAGCGCGAGGCTCTCATGACCGATGCTAATGAACTTGATGTAATCTCTGCAGCTCCTGACAAATCTCCGAGCCAGACCACTATCTCAGCAGGACAGATGCCCGCCATTGATTTCCTGGACTTCAATCATGTGACTTCAGTCATGTTCTCTCAGGGTGTAATTTAATTACATTACGGGGATTTCCCCAGGGACATGAAACAAGCAGTGTCCAAGACTCCCTTCATGCTGTAAACAAATCAATGTCCTGTTAGTTATAGCCTGGTCTGACGCGGGGGCGGTGCTCTGGGGGAGGGGGGAGGAGTCAGCGAGGTGGCGGGTGCTCTGGGGGAGGGGGGAGGAGTCAGTGTGGTGCTCTGGGGGAGGGGGGAGGAGTCAGCACGGTGGCGGTGCTCTGGGGGAGGGGGGAGGAGTCAGCATGGTGGCGGTGCTCTGGGGGAGGGGGGAGGAGTCAGCATGTGGTGGGTGCTCTGGGGGAGGGGGGAGGAGTCAGCAGGTGGCGGTGCTCTGGGGGAGGGGGGAGGAGTCAGCGAGTGTGGCGGTGCTCTGGGGAGGGGGGAGGAGTCAGCATGGTGGCGGTGCTCTGGGGGAGGGGGGGAGGAGTCAGCATGGTGGCGGTGCTCTGGGGGAGGGGGGAGGAGTCAGCGAGGTGGCGGTGCTCTGGGGGAGGGGGGGAGGAGTCAGTGTGGTGGCGGTGGCTTCTGGGGGAGGGGGAGGAGTCAGCACGGTGGCGGTGCTCTGGGGGATGGGGGGAGGAGTCAGCATGTTGGCGGTGCTCTGGGGATGGGGGGAGGAGTCAGCGTGGTGCTCTGGGGAGGGGGTGAGGATGTCAGCGTGGTGCTCTGGGGGAGGGTGGGAGGAGTCAGCGTGGTGTCTGGGGGAGGGGGGAGGAGCTCCACCACTTGCATACCTGTCCAGAGTGCTTGTGGAGTGGGATTACCTATCTGGACAAAGACAGCCTGTTCCTCCAGCAGGGGGTTCCTGCTGCTTATCAGATGTTCCCTGGTCTCTCAAGCCCCTCTCACACACACACACACACGCCACAAACACACACACACACGACGCACACACAGCACCACATCACTCTCCACTCCCAGGTTTCAGTCTCTCACACCCCACATCAACACCCCAGCCACAGACAGAATCCAAATCCTGCAGATTATCTTTCCAAACACGAAGATCAGTTCCAGCCTCCCCAGGCCTCTCTCTCCTCTTGTTCACAGAGGGGCGTTCATGCCTGCTGCTGAACACTGACAAACTGTTCACCATGCAAATCACACCGCAGAGAAAACACACTGCTCTCCCTGCAGGCCGGGACTGCTACAGAGCTACCTGTGTCCAGACCCAGCACAAGCTAGCACCACGCCTGCTACAGAGCTAACCTGTGTCCAGACCCAGCACAAGCTAGCACCACGCCTGCTACAGAGCTACCTGTGTCTAGACCCAGCACAAGCTAGCACCACGCCTGCTACAGAGCTACCTGTGTCCAGACCCAGCACAAGCTAGCACCACGCCTGCTACAGAGCTACCTGTGTCCAGACCCAGCACAAGCTAGCACCACGCCTGCTACAGAGCTACCTGTGTCCAGACCAAGCACAAGCTAGCACCACGCCTGCTACAGAGCTACCTGTGTCCAGACCAAGCACAAGCTAGCACCACGCCTGCTACAGAGCTACCTGTGTCCAGACCCAGCACAAGCTAGCAACACGCCTGCTACAGAGCTACCTGTGTCCAGACCCAGCACAAGCTAGCACCACGCCTGCTACAGAGCTACCTGTGTCCAGACCAAGCACAAGCTAGCAACACGCCTGCTACAGAGCTACCTGTGTCCAGACCCAGCACAAGCTAGCACCACGCCTGCTACAGAGCTACCTGTGTCCAGACCAAGCACAAGCTAGCAACACGCCTGCTGTGTCCAGACCCAGCACAAGCTAGCACCACGCCTGCTACAGAGCTACCTGTGTCCAGACCAAGCACAAGCTAGCACCACGCCTGCTACAGAGCTACCTGTGTCTAGACCAAGCACAAGCTAGCACCACACCTGCTACAGAGCTACCTGTGTCCAGACCCAGCACAAGCTAGCACCACGCCTGCTACAGAGCTACCTGTGTCCAGACCAAGCACAAGCTAGCACCACGCCTGCTACAGAGCTACCTGTGTCCAGACCAAGCACAAGCTAGCACCACGCCTGCTTCAGAGCTACCTGTGTCCAGACCAAGCACAAGCTAGCACCACGCCTGCTATAGAGCTACCTGTGTCCAGACCAAGCACAAGCTAGCAACACGCCTGCTGTGTCCAGACCAAGCACAAGCTAGCCCCACGCCTGCTGCTACAGAGCTACCTGTGTCCAGACCCAGCACAGGCTAGCACCACGCCTGCTACAGAGCTACCTGTGTCCAGACCAAGCACAAGCTAGCACCACGCCTGCTACAGAGCTACCTGTGTCCAGACCAAGCACAAGCTAGCCCCACGCCTGCTGCTACAGAGCTACCTGTGTCCAGACCAAGCACAAGCTAGCACCACGCCTGCTTCAGAGCTACCTGTGTCCAGACCAAGCACAAGCTAGCACCACGCCTGCTATAGAGCTACCTGTGTCCAGACCAAGCACAAGCTAGCACCACGCCTGCTACAGAGCTACCTGTGTGCAGACCAAGCACAAGCTAGCACCACGCCTGCTATAGAGCTACCTGTGTCCAGACCAAGCACAAGCTAGCAACACGCCTGCTGTGTCCAGACCAAGCACAAGCTAGCCCCACGCCTGCTGCTACAGAGCTACCTGTGTCCAGACCAAGCACAAGCTAGCCCCACGCCTGCTGCTACAGAGCTACCTGTGTCCAGACCCAGCACAGGCTAGCAACACGCCTGCTTCAGAGCTACCTGTGTCCAGACCAAGCACAAGCTAGCACCACGCCTGCTATAGAGCTACCTGTGTCCAGACCAAGCACAAGCTAGCCCCACGCCTGCTGCTACAGAGCTACCTGTGTCCAGACCCAGCACAGGCTAGCAACACGCCTGCTTCAGAGCTACCTGTGTCCAGACCCAGCACAGGCTAGCACCACGCCTGCTGCAGCAGAACTGACCCTGCCTCCAGTGGGGAAGTCCTCCAACTAGGGAGGAGCTCCAAAGGAATGTGTGTCAGAAAAATAAACACAGTGGTATTCACACCAGGGTCCATGTTTTCCAACCCATAACAGGAATGTGGAGGGCGTGTCTGGGACTGTCTGTGAGGGACCAGCAGCCTTACGATCGTCTGGGGACTCATCCACCACCAGGTGTGTTTACACCGGGAGGGGGGATGACGGAAATGAAAAGGAAACCTGGCAACCCAGAATAATGCCCCCCTCAGAGAGAGAGAGAGAGAGAGAGAGAGAGAGAGAGAGAGAAGAGAGAGAGAGAGAGAGATGAGAGAGGAGAGAGAACGAGAGAGATGAGAGAGAGGAGAAAGGGAGGACAGGATGACAGGACAGTGAGCTAGATGGACTAACGGAGAGACTGAGACCAGAGGAGATCTGACTGAGGATCTGAGGAGAGGGGATCAGGTCACAGGGCTGATGTTGAACAGATGTCTCTTCACCGGGGAACCTGGGCTTCTGTTTGCCCCAGCCATGACCAGGGAAGCTGCTGTCCATCTCCACTAGAACAGGCTTGACCCGGGAAGCTGCTGTCCATCTCCACTAGAACAGTCTGTCTCTGAGTCCAGACATGTGCTGGGCAGTCTGTCTCTGAGTCCAGACATGTGCTGGGCAGTCTGTCTCTGAGTCCAGACATGTGCTGGGCAGTCTGTGAGTCCAGACATGTGCTGGGCAGATGTGGAGGTGAGACACACTGGGGAAAGCACTCGAGCCTCAGTCAAGCATTAAGCTAAACATACCTGAATGAGAACAGTTAAACTGTCTTCTAATATTGATCTAGGGACCATTGTGGAAGAATTAGACATGGGTTAGGGTTATATATATATCTCCTGCCTTCAGTGACAGTGACGGACAACTGAAAAGTAACATCACAGGCTACTGGTTTCACAGGTTGTGTGAGTGTGTGTGTGTGTGTGTGTGTGTGTGAGTGTGTGTGTGTGTGTGTGTGTGTGAGTGTGTGTGTGAGCAAGCCTTGAGGCCAGAAAGGTTATCTTGGATGCAGGAAATGCAGGAAATGATTATTGTCCTGAACTCTGACCTCTGAGAGGACTCATGAGGTCATGAATACCAGGCTGTCTGAGGGGTGCAGTGTGACTGACAGGTAACACAGTCTCTGGAGCAGCCTCTACCCTCCAGCCTCTCCCCTCAGCCTCCCCCCTCCAGCCTCCCCCCTCCAGCCTCTACCCTCCAGCCTCCCCCCTCCAGCCTCTCCCCTCCAGCCTCTCCCCTCCAGCCTCTCCCCTCCAGCCTCTCCCCTCCAGCCTCTCCCCTCCAGCCTCTCCCCTCCAGCCTCTGAGGATGTTACACTACTGTGATAGAGGTACGTAAAAAACAGTGTTTCAGTGGTCAGAGTTGAGGAGCTGCCACAGCAGAACAGCACAGCTGCTTCACACATTTTTTCTCTTGAAATAAACAAGGACAAACTTCCTCAACCTCCGTCAGGAATGTGAAGAGATCCTGCCTGCTATGTACCCCCACACTAATGACCGCTGTCATCTACTCAAGTGGAGGTCTATTTTTAGCGGCCATGTTTCTTTGATTGATTCCAGATAGACCGTGGGGGGGGGTGCCGGGGAGAGAGACAGAGCTGCTGGTTCTGCTGACTTAGACAGGATGACATCAGCAGGCCTCAATACTGGCCTGGCTGTTTCAGGGTGAGATACCTGGCTGTTTCAGGGTTAAGATGCCTGGCTGTTTCAGGGTGAAGATGCCTGGCTGTTTCAGGGTTAGATGCCTGGCTGTTTCGGGGTGAAGATGCCTGGCTGTTTCAGGGTGAAGATGCCTGGCTGTTTCAGGGGTGAAGATGTCTGGCTGTTTCTGGGTGTAAGAGGTCTGTGAGTTGTGACTGGGGCGTTGACGCCTGCTGGGAGTTCTCATGCTCTCATGAGGTCTCCGCTGCATGGTCAGTATTTGTTTACCCTAGCGAAGCCTCTTCATCTGGGTCATTCATGTGCTGGATTTAATCCCTGCTGGAACACGTGGAGAGAGAGAGAGAGAGAGAGAGAGGCAGAGGGAGAGATAGGGAGACAGGGAGAGAGGGAGGAAGAAGAGAGAGAGAGGGATAGTAGGAGAGAGAGAGAGAGGAGATCTAGAGCGGAGAGGAGAGATAGCGCGTCGAGAGTGCGGGAGGCGACGAGAGAGCGATAGAGAGGGAGCACGAGAGAGAGATGTGTCTTGAGACCAAAGGAATGCTTCTCTGTTCTGTCAGACCCACTGGAGTCACGACATGAGACAGGACAGTAGGTCAGAGGAGCTGCAGAATGATTCAGCCAGGAGCCCCTCACCCCTCTGACTCTCATAGGCAGGGAGGCAGGGGGAGGGAGGGAGGCAGCCAGGAGCCCCTCACCCCCCTCACCCCTCTGACCTCCATTATGCTGATGTCTGGCCATCAGGGAGGCAGGGAGGCATGGGGAGGGAGGCACGAGAGAGGGAGGGAGGCAGGGAGGCAGGGAGGCAGAGAGAGGGGCAGGGAGGCAGGGAGAGGGCAGGGAGGGCGGGCAGGTGGAAGCTACTAACTCCCCCCCTCCCCTCCCTCCATCCCCCCTCCCTTCCTCCCTCCCTGAGCTGCGCACCTGAGGCCGCCTCGCTGCACACACACACCACACACACACCACACACACACCACACACACACACCACACACCACACACACACACACACCACACACACACACCACACCACACCACACACCACACACACCACACACACACACACACACCACACACCACACACACCCACAGCAGTAAGAGTCATTACAGACCAGCAGCTGCCTCACCTGGCAGGTGTGTGTCGGGACGGAACGTTTACTGAGTGTGTTGTGGGATGTTCAGCAGGTCCAGACACCAGCACCGCTGATCACCTGCTGATCACCTGCTGATCACCTGCTGATCACCTGCTGATCACTGCTGATCACATGCTGATCACTGCTGTCACTGATGATCACATGCTGATCACCTGCTGATCACCTGCTGATCACCTGCTGATCACCTGCTGATCACCTCTGATCACCTGCTGATCACCTGCTGATCACTGCTGATCACCTGCTGATGACCTGCTGATCACCTCTGACACCTCTGATCACCTGCTTATACCTGCTGATCACCTGCTGATCACCTGCTGATCACCTGCTGATCACTCTGATCACTGTGATCACATGCTGATCACCTGCTGGTACATGCTGATCACCTCTGATCACCTGCTTATCACCTGCTGATCACATGCTGAGCACTGCTGATACAACCATCACACAGGAAGTCCAACATATCACACAAACACACAACCTGACAAACACACGCTCTGACTGTCCCTTCAGCTTCCAGCGCTGCATGAATAATATGACCTTCATTGGGGGGAAGTGGGGGAATGCAGAGCTGGAATTCAGCTGTTTAAAGGTAATAAGGCAACAAGCTCAAACGAGGGCAGAGTTCATTAATCATCCATGACTTCTGCTGCAGGGTGTTAGCATATGCTACGTAGACACACACACACACACACACACACAGCCACACAGCCAGCCTCCACACACACACAGCCAGCCAGCACAGCAGCCAGCCAGCCAGCCAGCCTCCACACACACACACACACACAGCCAGCCTCCACACACACACAACACACACACAACAGCCAGCCAGCCAGCCTCCACACACACACACCAGCCACCAGCACCACACACACACACAACACACAGCCAGCCTCCACACACACACACACACACACACACACCACACACACACACACAGCCAGCCTCCACACACACACACACACACACCACACACAGCCAGCCTCCACACACACACACAGCCAGCCTCCACACACACACACAGCCAGCCTCCACACACACACACAGCCAGCCTCCACACACACACACAGCCAGACTCCACACACAGGAATGTTTAGACCAAACGTGTCAAGTTAGCGCGGCGCGGGTTGTAGCCTCAGAGTACCGAGGTGAAACATGCATCCCAGCCTCTCTCCAGATAGAAGTCAAAGCCTTGTCGCATCTGAAACCCATTCTTCCTCTCCTCCTCCTCTCCTCCCTCCTCTCCTTCCTCTCCTCCTCTCCTCCTCCTCTCCTCCTCCTCCTCTCCTCCTCTCCTTCCTCCCACCTCCATCCCAGGACACAGTACCACAACACAGCTATACACTATTAAAGATAGAGGAGAGAAGGATGAGGAGGAGGAGAAAGATGAGGAGAACAGGATGGAGGAGGAGGACAGAAGTAAGAGGAGAAGAGGAGGAGGAGAGGAGGAGGAGGAGGAGAGAAGTAAGAGGAGAAGAGGAGGATGATGAAGTACTCACCAGAAGCAGCTCCATAACAGGAATGTTGGAGACATTCCTGCATATCGATACCATGGCAGCATGGTCCATTCTAGCCCCTCTCTCTCTCTCTTACAGTATATGTCTACATATGCCTACAGAATTGTTTCTCTCTCCTCCTCACCCTGTTTCAGGCGGTGTGTGTGTGTGTGGTGTGTGTGTGTGGTGAGGGAGTAGCAGGTGTGTTGTGTGTTAATGTGAGCATGGTCATCAAAACATTAACAAGCTTAACGATACCCTGAATCTCTGACCTGGTTCCTGCACCTGCCTCCTCACTGATCCCACAAGTCTGACCTGTGTGTGTGTGTGTCGTGTGTGTGTGGTGTGTGTGTGTGGTGTGTGTGTGTGTGTGTGTGTGTGTGTGTGTGTGTGTGTGTGCGTGTGATTGAGCAGTGCAATGGGAACTGACTGCCAGACTCCGTGATGAACTGACATGTGCCTCTGGAGTACTCTCCTCAGAACGAGTAACACTCGACAAAGAGAGAGAGAGAGCGAGAGAGAGGACGAGAGAGAGCAGAGAGCGATGCGAGTGAGAGAGAGCTCGAGAGGAGAGAGAGGAGAGAGAGAGAGATAGAGAGCGCAGAGAGAGATAGTGAGTGAGAGAGAGAGAGAGAGAGAGGAGAGAGACTGAGAGGAGAGAGAGAGAGAGAAGAGAGACGGAGACAGAGAGAGAGAAAGGAAGAGAGAGGTCTTAGAGGGATGAGGTCTCAGAGGATGAGTGCTCCAGAGGGATGAGGTCTCCAGAGGGATGAGGTCTCCAGAGGGATGAGTGCTCCAGAGGGATGAGTGCTCCAGAGGGATGAGGTCTCCAGAGGGATGAGGTCTCCAGAGGGATGAGTGCTCCAGAGGGATGAGTGCTCCAGAGGGATGAGGTCTCCAGAGGGATGAGGGTCTTTAGAGGGATGAGTGCTCCAGAGGGATGAGGTCTCCAGAGGGATGAGGTCTCCAGAGGGATGAGTGTCTTTAGAGGGATGAGTCTCCAGAGGGATGAGTGCTCCAGAGGGATGAGGTCTCCAGAGGGATGAGGTCTCTAGAGGGATGAGGTCTCCAGAGGGATGAGGTCTCCAGAGGGATGAGTGCTCCAGAGGGATGAGTGCTCCAGACTGCATTCCAGCTCTCAGATCCTCCCAGCGTGTCTCAGCACACACCCAGCCGAGCCTCTCCCAGGAATGTCTGTCAGCAGAGCCAGCCTTGCACAACACCACTGAGCTGGATGTGTGTGTTTCTAGGTCATTTCAATCAAAGCATCATACCGATGCCATCCAGAACTGACTCATTGTTTTCTATAAAGCTGTGACTCATAGCCTAACTAATGAGATGTCATTGTGTGAGCTTTGCTGGTGTTTAAGGGAGTATTCTGTGTTCAGCGACACCCTGCAATGCATCCCTCAGCAGCAGCAGTCCCCTGGCCCTTAAACACGTCACACACTCTCACAGACAAACACCTCCTGACCTTTAACCTCCAAACACGGACAGGTGTCCAGGTACAGGAAGCTGCCTTCAACACCTGTGATCACTGGGAACTGTGTGTGTGTGTGTGTGTGTGTGTGGTGTGTGTGTGGTGTGTGTGTGGTGTGTGTGTGGAGGAGATGAACCGGGATGGGCTTAACCCCACCACACCCTCTATCTCCTCTTTCACACACCCACCTCCCCCTCACTCTCCCCCCTGGTCTACACATGGTGGAACTGTAGGAAGAGACATAGCCTAAATACTTCAGCACCATTTCATAAGAGGCTGTTTTGTCTGTGGAAGGTGTGGGGAGCTTCACTCAGCAGGTGTGCTGAACGTGTCAGAGACTAAACATGTTCTGACGTTTAGCTTCCAGGGACACGGATCTCATTCACTTTCCAGCTAAGACTTTGAGGTAAAAAGGCATTCCAGTGGTTTTAAACCATGTCTTTACCTTGGCAGACAACAGTGATGACCTGAATTATGTTATACTAACTGACATGACAAAAATGTGACACAAACACAGACACTGCCAAGAATACTTTGCATATCTGAACAGGTTTGAACGAGAATTAGCTGGAGGGTAACATGCTTTAGAAATGTGCAAATACAAACGTGACGTGACATAAGTGTTTGTCAGGCTGGGAACTGGAACATGAGACGGGCCTGTGGCCAGACTGAATGGGAGAAATGTCTGTCTTGTTTTGTAGATCTGAGGGTCACATCCTCACAGGAAAAGGAGAGTGTTTAAAGGTCTGGAAGTTTATCTGTGCAGGGACCATGCTGGGACCATGCCCCTGTCTCAGCACCACACACCCAGACCACAGACCCAGACCACAGTAAATACAGAGGGGAGGGAGAGGGAGAGGGAGAGGGAGAGGAGAGGGAGAGAGGGAGAGGAGAGGGAGAGTGGAGAGGAGAGGGAGGAGGGAGAGGGGAGGGCAGAGTGAGAGGGAGAGGGAGAGGGTCGAGGGAGAGGGAGAGAGGGAGAGGGAGAGGGAGAGGTGCGAGGGACGAGGGAGAGGGAGAGGGAGAGGGAGAGGATACATACTGAGCAGATAGACAGACAGCGTGCTGTATAAAAGCATATCTCAATCCCATCCCCCACTCAGCACAGTTAATCAGGTCAGAGGACTGTGACTGATCTGAGTCCAATCTCACCATGTTGCTGCTGTCGGTGATAAAACAGGAGTCATATAAATGAAAGTGAATGACCATGAACAGGCAAACACAGTTCTGTAATGACAAACATTGATCGTTCTGGTTTCCACAGCTCCTCACATTGTGAGTCAGGAGACAAATGCTTTCATCCATGCACCCATCGTTTATGAGACATCGTCTACAATCAGACCAACGATGGAGCGAGTGATGGAACACAATGAGGTGGGAAGGCCATATGCACCCCAACACACACACACCCACTCTCTCTCTCCTCTCTCTCTCTCTCTCTCTCTCTCTCGTCTTCTCTCTCACCACGCAACCCGCCTACAGCCAAAGTCAGTGCAGTCCTGTATTAACCCTAGCCGGGCCTCATTCACTGAGTAACCCACAAACACACACCTGTGCACTCACCACATTGCGCACACACACATGCACACACACACACACATTGCGGCACACACACATTGCGCACACACACCCCTCGCACACACACCCCTCGCACACACAATCCATTATCAGGTGAGGAGAGGGAGAGCTTACCCCCAGGGGTGCTCTGCAGGGACAGTCTCTTCAGCGTGTCCCTGTGCATCCTGCCCGGGCCCTGACGACCCCTGACGACCCCTGGAGACGGCCAGGAGAGGAACGGGTTAGGACAAGAAGGACAAAGTCACACTTCAGGCTTGTTCCATGTGTTCATGTGTTCCATATGTTCCATGTGTTCCATGTGTTCCATGTTTCATGTGTTCCATGTGTTCCATGTGTTCCATGTGTTCCATGTGGTTCCTGTAGAAAGGCGCCACAGGAATGAGTCAGCAACATTCACCTCAGCAGAGGTTAGAGTCCATCCCTCTCTCCCTGACTCCACACTCCTTCATGACTGAACGCCTCTCTCTCCCTTTCGCTCGCTTTATTATTGTGCTCTGCACTGGCCAATAGTGCTCTGCACTGGCCAGCATAGGTGCTCTGCACTGGCCAGATAGTGCTCTGCACTGGCCCAGATAGTGCTCTGCACTGGCCAGATAGTGCTCTGCACTGGCCAGATAGTGCTCTGCACTGGCCAGATAGTGCCTGCACTGGCCAGATAGTGAGCGTACAGTGTAAGTGTTGCAGAGGTCAGACTCAGAGATCATCTCTGAGTGGTTACGATATGAGCCCCCCCTCGGCTGGCTGTTGTTGCACACCTCTCCAAACAGAGCTGGGAACAGTCCTGACCTGGCCAATCAGAGCCCACGGCAGAAGATAAACTACACTTCACTTCACGCATACTACTCCTTTACAGAGAGCAGGCTCCTCTCTGCTCAGAGTAAACACACAACTTCCTCCTGCTGAAGGAGAGGGTCAGAGGTCAGGGTGTTGAAGGGGCCGTCTGACATAGTGAGGTAGGGACCTAGAGGCGTGACATAGTGGGCAGGGACTAGAGGCTGTCTGACATAGTGGAGGTAGGGACCTAGAGGCTGTCTGACATAGTGAGGTAGGGACCTAGAGGCTGTCTGACATAGTGAGGTAGGGACCTAGAGGCTGTCTGACATAGTGAGGTAGGGACCTAGAGGACTGTCTGACATAGTGAGGTAGGGACCTAGAAACATCAAGCTGGCGATATGCCGCCTATAACAGACTTAACTGAACACACATTTGCTTCTAATGTAAATAAGTATGTTGTCAGCAGCTAAATTCATATGAGTGAATTATTCAAGTTTAAGCTACTTATCTTTCAGCTTAAGTAAGGTGGTACCTCCAACCAGCGGACTCTAGGTACGGGTAGCCACATTTGGACATTTGTGATGAATAAATGTCCTTCTCAGGTATATGAAGGGCATGTTCCTCAGTGTACGAGGTGGTTAGTAGTGGTGTCGGAGCCTCACTCAGCAGAAAGGGCAATCCTGAGGTCCTAAACTAGATGACCTAATATTCCCCTACTGATATTTTTAAGCGTTTACTCATACTGAATTTCATCAATAATTAAACGTCTTTGAAACGAGCTGATTCAAACAATGGTGTCACAAAATGTATTTTGGGGAAAAACTGGCTAATATAACAAGTTTGTTGGAAATACAGTTTGTATATTTACCAAGCCTACTGAACTATTACTAACTAATTTTCTCATTGGCGGGACAGATTCTCTGGGCAGGCAAAGCAGAGAAAGGGGAGGTAACCTTTCCTCTTATGACAACATAAGAGGAACATGTTCAATGTTCCTCGCTGGTAGGAGAATCATTGATTTATCGACTACTAGGCTTAAATATTTCTAGTGGTACAAAATGTACACAACCCGCTGCTAACCTCATTCAGGGGAGGAAGTGATGTCACCAAACACAAACCTGAAAACAGGAGGACCAAGATAAGAAAGACACAATGACCGGAACACTGGACAGACAGTAGTCCTGTCCTTGAAAACAGACGCTTGGAAAAGCCTCAAATCTCCACCCTTGTATCGCTGGTGACATTCGTTGTTTGGGGTAGTTGGTAAGACTAATGTTAAGGACTGGACTTCAGCTCAGTGAGTTAACACAGACTAGAAGCAGAGATGCAGTGCCAGCTCTTTAATATACTGTTTCATTAAGAGAGAAAAACTAATTGAATACAGGCTTACAGGCAGCCGACTTGGAGACAAGGAAACGTCCTGTGAATAGAGACGCATGATAGAGAGAGCAGGGAGACGCAGGAGGACAGATGATTCTCTCACTCATAATCCTGCAGGGAACTCCCTATTGATGCCCCCCCCTCCCCCCTCCCCCCTCCCCCCCCTCCCCCCTCCCCCTCCCCCTCCCCTCCCCCCTCCCCCTCTCCCCCCTCCCCTCTCCCCCCTCTCCCCTCTCCCCTCTCCCCCCTCCCCCTCCAGCTTCCTACTAGTCAAACCAGCCAATCAGGCAGCTTCCCAACCAGTCAGTCAGTGTTCCAGCCAGCCGTGGAGGGTTCAGCAGGACTGGACCACCCTGACATCTGGGGGGTCTAATTATACACCAGGAAGCAGACCAATCAGGGCCAATCAGAGGGCTGGAGGAGGTGGGGGGGAGGTCTTTCTTCTTAACATCTGCTCCAACAGGGACGTAGAGGTCGCCCAGGGAATCAGGCCAGTCCTGGGGGAGCCTCCAGCTGAGGCCTGGGGGAGGAGAATCACTTCATGATAGAACTCTAGAGCACCCGCAACAATGGGGGACTTTATTTGAATGCGCCAGTCAATTAATAGATGAATGGTTTAGTAATGATTAACCTTGTTTGGATATGATTGTGGCTCATTCACTGTTTGATCTTCAGTGAATATCAGTGAGTGATGTGATACCTTAGTGTTGCGTGTAGATGTACAAGCCCAGGAGCTATTTACAGCCAAGGTGAACACTGGCGCTTATTGTAGAGAGATTCTAGTAAAAACAATCAATTTCCTAGTGCTCAGCCAGCCATGCCCCTCCTCCTCCAGGCCCCTCCTCCTCCAGGCCCCTCCTCCTCCAGGCCCCTCCTCCTCCAGGCCCCTCCTCCTCCAGGCCCCGCCTCCTCCAGGCCCCTCCTCCTCCAGGCCCCTCCTCCTCCAGGCCCCGCCTCCTCCAGGCCCCTCCTCCTCCAGGCCCCTCCTCCTCCAGGCCCCGCCTCCTCCAGGCCCCTCCTCCAGGGTTACAACCTGTTAGTGTGTGTGAGGCTTTGTGCCCTTTGGACCAGCATTCACCACTCACAGTCTCACTCCTCAGCTGAGCAGAGAGCCAGAAGCTGTTGATGAAGGCAGTTTAAACAGGATGTGACCCGCTGAGCTGCGGCCTGTGAAGTGGAAACACTTTCAAACAAAAACCCTCTCAGAGGGACTTTCTCTCAGCGTTTCAGTTTTAGATGATGAAATGCAGCTCACAGAAGAGACGTAACCAGAGAGAGCAGAGCACAGAAGAGACAGAGGGACATAGAGGGACATAGAGGGAGAGAGAGGGAGAGAGAGGGACATAGAGGGACATAGAGGGAGAGAGAGGAGAGAGAGGGACATAGAGGGACATAGAGGGAGAGAGAGGGAGAGAGAGGGACATAGAGGGAAGAGAGAGGAGAGAGGGAGAGAGAGGGAGAGAGGGGACATAGAGGGACATAGAGGAACATAGAGGGAGAGAGAGAGGGAGAGAGGAGGAACATAGAGGGAGAGAGAGGGAGAGAAGAGGGAGGAGAGAGAGGGACATAGAGGGACATAGATGGAGAGAGAGAGGGAGAGAGATGAGAGTAGAGAGAGAGAGAGAGAGGGACATCGAGGAGTGAGAGATGGGAGAGAGAGGGACATAGAGGGAGAGAGTAGGGACATATGAGGGACATAGAGGAGAGAGAGGGACATAGAGGTAGAGAGAGGGACATAGAGGGACATGGAGGGAGAGAGAGGACATAGAGTGAGAGAGAGGGACATAGAGGAGAGAGGAGACTAGAGGGACATAGAGAAACAGAAGAAAGAGAGAACAGGACTCCCAGAAGCGTAGAGCAGCAGTTGAACGCAGACCTAACCCTAACCTCCTGGCAGAGACTCAGTCATTCATGATCAATACCTCCCGCCCCTCCCCGCCCCTCCCCACCCCCTCCCTCTCGCCCACCCCCCAAAAAGGAAGTGCATTGATCAAGCCAGGAAGTGCCTGGCAGGCAAAAAATTGCAAGCAAGGGATGTGGTGTGTGTGTGTGTGTGTGTGTGTGCATGGTGTGTGTGGTGTGTGTGTGTGTGTGTGTGTGTGTGTGTGTGTGTGTGTGTGTGTGTGTGGTGTGTGTGTGTGTGTGTGTGTGTGGTGTGTGTGTGTGTGTGTGCGTGGTGTGTGTGTGTGTGTGTGTGTGTGTGGAGGGGGAGTGATTGGGACACAGTGTCCCCGGGTGGATCACTACCCTCCTCCTCTAGTCTGCATCTCTTCTTGTGCTCAGTAGTTTACATCAAGAGTTGATGGCAGGGATCAGAATGTGCCCTGAGCTGGGGGGTGTGTGTGTGTGTGTGTGTGTGTGTGTGTGTGAGGGGTGTGTGTGTGTGTGTGGTTGTGTGTGTGTGTGTTGTGTGTGTGTGTGTGTGTGTGTGGTGTGTGTGTGTGTGGGTGGTTGTGTGTGTGTGTGTGTGTGTGTGTGTGGTGTGTGTGTGATTCCATCTGTGCAGCTTAGCCAGCTGGGGTGTCATCAGCTGTATGGGTACCTCTGCTGGCTGTCCCTGCTCTATCCCCTCCCCCACCCCACCCCCATCCAAACACAACCTGCCCCCACCCCACACACACACACACACACACACCACAGCCAGGCACGGCATGACAGCTGTCAACTCCCTCAGAATCTTACGTAAGTTCAATTCCTGAAACTAACGTTGCTACTCTGCTAAGCTGAACCCAACCCAGAGGGTTAGAGAGGACTCCTCCCCTCCAGCTGGCCTGTGTGGTGGTCTGTCCTGGGTGAGTCAGTCTGTGTGGTGGTCTATCCTGGGTGAGTCAGTCTGTGAGGTGGTCTCTCCTGGGTGAGTCAGTCTGCGTGGTCTCTCCTGGGTGAGTCAGTCTGTGTGGTCTCTCCTGGGTGAGTCAGTCTGTGTGGTCTATCCTGGGTGAGTCAGTCTGTGTGGTGGTCTATCCTGGGGTGAGTCAGTCTGTGAGGTCTCTCCTGGGTGAGTCAGTCTGTGTGGTCTCTCCTGGGTGAGTCAGTCTGTGAGGTGGTCTCTCCTGGGTGAGTCAGTCTGCGTGGTCTCTCCTGGGTGAGTCAGTCTGTGAGGTGGTCTCTCCTGGGTGAGTCAGTCTGTGTGGTCTCTCCTGGGTGAGCCAGTCTGTGTGGTGGTCTCTCCTAGGTGAGTCAGTCTGTGAGGTGGTCTCTCCTGGGTGAGTCAGTCTGTGAGGTGGTCTCTCCTGGGTGAGTCAGTCTGTGAGGTGGTCTCTCCTGGGTGAGTCAGTCTGTGAGGTGGTCTCTCCTGGGTGAGTCAGTCTGTGTGGGGGTCTCTCCTGGGTGAGTCAGTCTGTGAGGTGGTCTCTCCTGGGTGAGTCAGTCTGTGAGGTGGTCTCTCCTGGGTGAGTCAGTCTGTGAGGTGGTCTCTCCTGGGTGAGTCAGTCTGTGTGGTCTCTCCTGGGTGAGTCAGTCTGTGAGGTGGTCTCTCCTAGGTGAGCCAGTCTGTGAGGTGGTCTCTCCTGGGTGAGTCAGTCTGTGTGGTCTCTCCTAGGTGAGCCAGTCTGTGAGGTGGTCTCTCCTGGGTGAGTCAGTCTGTGAGGTGGTCTCTCCTGGGTGAGTCAGTCTGTGTGGTCTCTCCTAGGTGAGCCAGTCTGTGAGGTGGTCTCTCCTGGGTGAGTCAGTCTGTGAGGTGGTCTCTCCTGGGTGAGTCAGTCTGTGAGGTGGTCTCTCCTGGGTGAGTCAGTCTGTGTGGTCTCTCCTAGGTGAGCCAGTCTGTGAGGTGGTCTCTCCTGGGTGAGTCAGTCTGTGTGGTCTCTCCTGGGTGAGTCAGTCTGTGAGGTCTCTCCTGGGTGAGTCAGTCTGTGAGGTGGTCTCTCCTGGGTGAGTCAGTCTGTGTGGTCTCTCCTGGGTGAGTCAGTCTGTGAGGTCTCTCCTGGGTGAGTCAGTCTGTGAGGTCTCTCCTGGGTGAGTCAGTCTTCTGGGACACAGAGGTGATGACTGAAGTCTGTTTCCAGCATGTCTGGATGTCTGTATGTGGGTCAGTACGACAACAGATCTTAATTGAGAATCACACATAAGTGCAAAACAAGACGACCTGCACAGAAACCACTCAGCACTTCTAACTTCACATTTGGTTTTGGTCGTTCTGGTGTCAGTTCAGAATCACTTGCTTGAATAGTTTCCGGTTATTTCTCACCAGGGTGATGAATGAGTGTTTGTGCTAAAGGTCGACAAGGTCAACGCCACCCCATGCCTCTAATTATATCCACAGGTGTGTTGCATCCACAGGTGTGTTGCATCCACAGGTGTGTGTAAAACCACACATGACAGAGAAGTATGCAACACCTCAGTGCAAAGTGGGTATGGGTGTATTTAAGTGTGTGAGTCTGAGTTTACTTTTTGCAAACTTGTTTGTATTCGTGTGTTTGTGTGTAAGTAACTGCACACACACTTTGTGCAGTGTGTATGTGTGTGTATCCGTGTGCTACTGGACCCAAGGCCAGACCAAGACTTGAGAACATACATAGCCCAGGCAGAGCCAATAAGATTGTTCCCAGTGGAGGAGCAGAGCCAATGAGATGATCTGAAAGTGAACTGAAGGCCTTTTGGTGTGGGGGTGGGCTTTGTGTCCCCTCGTCGGAATGTTCTGGGAGCAGTTTGCTCTTCAGCAGCTAGCAGTGTTTCTCCTGGGGTGGAACTAAGACCACAGACAACCTGAGAAGTTGGCTGGCCTGTCTTCAGCCGCCACTGCCCCTACAAAACACACCAAACACACCAAACACACCAAACACACCAAACACACCAAAACACACCAAACACACCAAACACACCAAACACACCAAGTGGGGTGAAGTGCCTTGCCCAAGGACACAACCTCATTTTGCACGGCCGACATTCTAACCGTAACCTTACGATTAGAAGCCCGACTCCCTAACCGCTCAGCCACCTGACTCCCTTCCAGAGACACACACCAAACCAGTCAGCACAGAGACAAGGATCACTTCAGAACTTCCTATCTTCTGAAGGAGGTGTCTGTCAGGCCTGCAGCAGGAGGAGGTGTCTGTCAGGCCTGCAGCAGGAGGAGGTGTCTGTCAGGCCTGCAGCAGGAGGAGGAGTCTGTCAGGCCTGCAGCAGGAGGAGGTGTCTGTCAGGCCTGCAGCAGGAGGAGGTGTCTGTCAGGCCTGCAGCAGGAGGAGGTGTCTGTCAGGCCTGCAGCAGGAGGAGGTGTCTGTCAGGCCTGCAGCAGGAGGAGGTGTCTGTCAGGCCTGCAGCAGGAGGAGGTGTCTGTCAGGCCTGCAGCAGGAGGAGGTGTCTGTCAGGCCTGCAGCAGGAGGAGGTGTCTGTCAGGCCTGCAGCAGGAGGAGGTGTCTGTCAGGCCTGCAGCAGGAGGAGGTGTCTGTCAGGCCTGCAGCAGGAGGAGGTGTCTGTCAGGCCTGCAGCAGGAGGAGTGTCTGTCAGGCCTGCAGCAGGAGGAGGATCTTCAGACGGGTCACAAGGTCACAAGGAATGTCCTCTAAAGGCAGCTGGACGCTGTCGTAGGAGCTGAGGATAATACTACTGGGCTTACGTTCTCTCCTCCCTCTCTCTCTCCTCCTCTCTCTCCTCCTCTCTCTCTCCTCCCCCTCTGCTCTCTCTCTCTCCTCTCCCTCTCTCTCCTTCTCTTGCTCTCTCTACCTCTCTCTCCCCCTCTCTCTCTCCTCCCTCTCTCTCTTTTCTCCTCCTTCTCCCTCTGTCTCCTTCTCTTGCTCTCTCTACCTCTACTCTCTCTCTCTCTCTCTCTCCTCTCTTACCTCCTCTCCCTGACTGGACTGTCAGAGTAACGCTCTCTCAGCAGCACTCTGCTACTTGTAAATACACAAGCTGGAGGGGAGGGAGGTTGTTGGCTGAGGAGAAGATCCACATGACTTCAGAAGCAGCTGGTGACAAGCTGTTTATTAGCTCGCTGTCAAAGCCCTGGGTCCATTCTCTAATGGACTCACAGCCTACCCAACACACACGTACACGCACACACACTACCACGCAAACACACATTCACAACAAGAACACTTTTAGACATTCATAAACATTTTCAACACACATGACTTTTCTCACACAGATTTGGTATGTGACACTGGACCAAGAAACAAGCCCAGTGTGGACTTGAGGAAAACACTCTGCACATCAACGCACGCTTGCTCTGGAAACAACAACAAACGTAATAACCTTGCTATGCTGAGCACAGAGAACCCTGAAGACATTCAAGATTACCTCTGTTGTGTTAACACTGTCTGTCTGTCTGTCCGTATGCCTGTCTGTCTGTCCGTCTGCCTGTCTGTCTGTCCGTATGCCTGTCTGCCTGTCTGAACAGAGACTGCTGAGCCAGCCGTAACCATGACTGCATTACTAAAAGAGAAAAGTGCAGCATTGCTTAAGTGTCTGGTCTTGGCCATGTCCCCAGTCACACAGAGAAGTTACAGTTTGCTTTCATTCCACTCTCTCTCTCTCTCTCTCTCTCCTCCTCTCTCTCTCTCTCTCTCTCTCTTTCCTTCCCTCTCAATCTCCTTCTCTCTTGCTCTGTCTCTTCTCTCCCCCCTCTCTCCTCACCCCTCTCCTTCTCCTCCCTCCCTCCCTCCCATCCTCCCTCCCCCTCCCTCCCTCCCTTCCCCTCCCTCCCTCCCTCCCACTCCTCCTCCCCCTCTCTCCTTCCCGCCCCCCTCTCTCTCCCTTCAGCAGTGTCAGTGGGGTGTCAGTGGGGTGCCACCACTGGGTTAGGGTTAGCCACTGCTGTTGTTCATTGGTGTCTCAGCAGGAGTCTCTAACACTGCATTCCTGACCAAGAGCACCAGAGACAGAGCTGCACCAGAGACAGAGCTGCACCAGAGCTGCACCAGAGACAGAGCTGCACCAGAGACAGAGCTGCACCAGAGACAGAGCTGCACCAGAGCTGCACCAGAGACAGAGCTGCACCAGAGACAGAGCTGCACCAGAGACAGAGCTGCACCAGAGACAGAGCTGCACCAGAGACAGAGCTGCACCAGAGCTGCACCAGAGACAGAGCTGCACCAGAGCTGCACCAGAGACAGAGCTGCACCAGAGACAGAGCTGCACCAGAGACAGAGCTGCACCAGAGACAGAGCTGCACCAGAGCTGCACCAGAGAGCTGCAGAGCGAGAGGCTAACCACCATTGTTTGTGAGCTCCAGCCGGACTACTCTGTGTGTTGCATTCTTCTGCATTCTTCTTCTGTGGTCACAAACGCATTCCAGAGGCAGCAGGCCTGCCCTGGGAGAACAGAGATGACATAGTATCTCTCTCTCCTCCTCTCCTTCTCTCTGTCTTTCTCTCTCTCTCTCTTTCTTATTCTCTCCTCTCTCTCTCCTCCTCCTCTCCTTCTCTCTGTCTTTCTCTCTCTGTCTTTTTCTTATTCTCTCCTCTCTCTCTCCTCCTCCTCTCCTTCTCTCTGTCCTCGTCTCTTTTTCTCATTCGCTCTCCTCTCCTCTCTCCTAGTAGTTTAAAGCAGAGCAGAGTACAATAGAGTACAGTAGAATATAGTACAGTCCTCATCAAGTTCTCATCCTTGATGCCAACAGTCAACCGTTCCCAAAAAGTTTGGAACTTTCTTTTCACACTACAACCAAAACATATTTCCTTCTAAACGATTTTCTCTAAACCTTTTTTTCAAAACCTTTTTTGTACCTTTCGAAACCTTTTTGGTAAAAACTTGTATTCACCAGCAACAACAAAACTAACCCTGAACAGCTTAAAACAGAGAGGTGTAGTATAAAGTACAGTACCTGTCTTTGTGACAAATGGAAAATAAAGTTGAAACTGGATGCTGCAGCTGTTGAGTTTTGACAGCTCTGAGACGGTCGATCCTGTAGAATCGGAACCTGACTCGGGATGATGTCAGCGACGTCCAGGATGGATTGTCACAGTGTAACTGTAACGTACAAAACCCTGATGTAGCATGGAACTGTAGGTAATGTAAAAAACAGGTGTCTGCGTGAATGTGTTTGCACACGTGTATGTGTGTACGTGTGTGTTTACATGTGCAGACCCTCATTCCGCTATGGACCAATAACACGTGTGAATGATGATAGGTCACCTGGGGGGGGTTAGACAGCTGACCACTGGAGCCTGAAGCAACGTTGTTGTACCTGGGATAGGATCTCCCTCCTCCAGGGATCTCCCTCCTCCAGGGATCTCTCTCCTCCAGGGATCTCCCTCCTCCAGGGATCTCCCTCCTCCAGGGATCTCCCTCCTCCAGGGATCTCCCTCCTCCAGGGATCTCTCTCCTCCAGGGATCTCCTCCTCCAGGATCTCCCTCCCCAATTACAGATCGTCTTTCACTCCCGTGAAACAGCCTATGGCTTTGTTTATATAGAATCTCTCCTCTCCTCTCCCTCCTCCGATCCTCTCCTCCGGTCTCCCTCCTCCGTCTCCTCCTCCAGGGACTCCTCCTCCAATCTCTCTCCTCCGTCTCCTCCTCTCCTCCTCCTCTCCTCAGTCTCCTCCGCCATCCTCTCCTCTCCTCCTCCCCTCCTCCTCCTCTCCTCTCCTCCTCTCCTCCCCCTCCTCCTCTCCCCTCCTCCTCCCTCCTCTCCTCTCCTCCCCCTCCTCCCCCTCCTCCCCCTCCTCCCCCTCCTCCCCCTCCTCCCCCTCCTCCCCCTCCTCTCCCCCTCCTCCCCCTCCTCCCCTCCCGTGTTTGTTCAGAGGGACAGGAAGCAGGCTCACGCTGCACTGACACGTTGGAATGTCGTCTCTTCCTGATGGACGGCTCCTCTGGGAGGGGAGACATACCTTCTCTTCCCAGCGTCAGACGCAGATCTACGGCCCTCAGCACGCTGGCCTTACAGCAGGGGCCCATCACCGAGTAAGACGGAGACGAGAGAGAGAGACAGAGCTAACGGGTGGGTCTCATGTGTGTCTGTGCTTTAGCAGTGTTAGTCTGCAGCATGGTCAGGCACTCTGCCAAGCCTGCCCTCCTCTTTCCCGAACGAGGGGCTTGTCATTCAGGACGACACTCAGGGCCCTGTGCTTCTGTGGGTCATGCTGTGCTTTCAGGAGTGCCATCTCTGTGTGTTTTCATGTGTTCACTCTTCAGCTGAGGTGAAGGTTGGGATGGGAGGGTGGAAGAGGGGAGCTCTGTGGCTGTCACCGTGTGAGGGCTGTGCTGGCTGCTCCACGCCTGCGTGCGTCCTGGAGGAACCCTAGCGGCCGAGAGCAATGACTAACAAGGTAGACAAAACTATAATCCGGCGAGAAATGTTGTGAAAACCAGGGTTGATAAACTGCAGGGCTGATGAGTTGATGGGAGACAGGTGTGGAGACCGAGGCAGTGTGTGTGGGTAAGTGGGACTGGAGGCCACACCCACCCCAGGGAGACACAGAAACAAACCAAACCTGCCGCTAGGGGGCAGAGGGAGAGGGCTAGGGGACAGCTTCAGCCTTTAACAGAGTGGATGCAGTCATCTGGCCTCGACGGTTAGGGTTAGCCTAACCCACGGAAGAAGAGAAGTGTGGGAATGAAGCCCTCTTTCAAGCCAGTGTGGAGGTGTGCTTCTCTGTGATCAAGATCTGGACTACAGCAACTCGCCTGTTCATCTGGAGGTTAGGGGGGTCGGACCAGTGGGAGAGCCCAGGATGGAGCCTCTCTCCTGGGGTAGAGTGTCTGGACACTCCCTTGGGAAAAGGTGCTCCCTAGGACTGGGTCTGCCATCACCTGGGGTCGGCCCATCCCACCCCCCCACCCCCCCACCCCCCCACCCCCCAGGCCCTGACTGTCCCCATGCCACCAGCCCCCTTTGATGTCCTGGGAGCAGAGAGTCGTGTCATGGAGAGGATGTGTGGAGGGAGGGCGACATCATCAAGGCCTTCTCTGATGTCATTATCAAAGGCCTCTCCTGTCTGCAGAGACCCACACTGGGAGGGAGGGATGGAGACCTGTCCTGTCTGCAGAGACCCACACTTGGATGACTTCTGCTGTGAAAGACCAGGGATCTTAAACATGCATGGAATGGATTCAAATATTCAGAATTTCAAAAATACATAATCTAGTTTCATAATTGCATGATACTTAGACACAATAAACAATTTGCAACAATTGTCAGAAGAACTGGATGTGTTGTTCAGCAGGCGCGGTGCCAGATGGTGGAAGGAACAGCTCTGACCCCTGGTGGTGGAGGAAAGATATTGCAGGAGCGGTCTCTGACTGGGAGACTGGTCAGGATCACGTGGTTCTGCAGACGGGTTATTATTCGTGTTTTGTTTCTGTGCATTTGAAAATATGAAGGTATATATTCAAGATAAATTATTTTCTCAATGTAAAACATTATAATTTCATAATTATATATTAGATAAATACTCGCGGGTCATTTTGGACTACAAAATTACGAAAGACCTCGGCTCTGATTGGCTAGATGAGGCAGACCTTCGACAAGCCTCGTCCCACAGCAATAGAAAAATGGCTCTGGCTTGTCCGTTTACAATCTGACCGGAAGTACTAAATGTTTGACGCTGAATGAGGATCACGTTGTGACAGAGAGGAGGCATCTCAACACACATGAAGATCTGAGATCTAATACCAAACAGTAGTACGGCTGTCAACAAACTGGTACGTAGCTAGCTTGGGTAGCTAAACTACACTGACTTGACTAGACCTAGCTCCAATATCTTGCACCTGGAACTCGCTCACAGAGCAACGTTGCTGACCGTTGGTAGCTGCCTAGGTAGCTAGCTATTAACTGTATGTAGACTGTCAGATTAAGCTAACTACCACCAACTTTATTTAACATTCACTTGTCTTACTGCTACAGTATATGCCACCAAACTAGTGGCAACTTTACTTAGAACGGGGCAGTTGTAAGACAGCTAGCTTGGCGCCTACGATTGCAACCCTGCTAGCTAACTGTCTAGCCAGGCCCACGCGTGCACATTTGAAACTTGGCAAGCCAACTGGATAGCTAACTTGTTATTGGTGGTTTCATTCATCCCACATGTGTCAACAGTAACAGACGGAAGCTAGTAAGGTAGAGTCATGTATGCAGATGTTCGTAGCATTGTAAGGAGATACTAGATTCAGTTCTAGCCAAGACTAGCTAACTCCACTTTGCCCACTCAGAAGTTGCGTGTGTACTGTAGCTAGGCAGCTAGCTGCTATCTAACGTAAGTAGTCTAGCGTTATACCTCGCTACTTCTAACAACACTAACATGATCTATTCGTGCATTATGGGGTAAACTAGCCTGCTTTTATGACGTTTCGTATGTATGTCGCTACGATGTTCACCATCGGCAGCTACAGGCTGACTGTATCGTTGCTACTTTGTACTTGAATAGTTGTGGAGCCAAACGTGGTTTGTAACTAGCCGCTCTGGCTAAGTCGCGCGGGAGTTCATTCAGACTGGCTGCAGCCTGCATGGCTAGCTGGTTGGCTACCTGGACATCTAGCTGCTGCTGTTTACTTGGCTGTAACGTTTTTGTAGCACTGTTATAGGGAAACGTTGAATGTATCACATTTTGCACATATTTTACCATTATTTTATTTACCCGACAGACGAATTTGGCTGATGACGAAACATGTGTGGTTGCTAGTTTCTTTGAATGTGCCCCTTAAGCTCCCAGTCAGTATGAGATAGTGTTATATCTTAAACGTACAGAAGTGTTTCACGTTGATGTACTACATTTCGATTGGACCTCTTGGCGGCAACTGTCATTATGCATAGTAATGGTGGAGAGCAAAGTCCTCCTCGCTGATTTGATAGGGGGAAGAATTGTTTTTGTAGCATCGTTATTTTATAAAGCGACTCAGTTAGATTACTGCTTAAGTTACGCCTGTGCACAGTTATTTACAGCTGCGGGCTGTGACCACCATAACAGACCGGCCTCCCTGTTGGTCCACTGACACCAGAGTTTCACATACTAAGCCTGCTCTCATGAAAGCTTTCCAGTTGTCTGCACTTGCTTGATTGTGTGTGTGTCAAAAAGAGATGCACACTTGATGCATGAACATGATCTGTGTTGTTGTACATGATCTGTGTGTTGAACACGTGTGTTGCAGTGCTGTGTACATGTGATGCAGTGTGAGTGTGTGACCCTGTGCTGTGTACATGTGATGCAGTGTGAGTGTGTGTGTGTGAGTTTGTGATCCTGTGCTGTGTACATGTGATGCAGTGTGAGTGTGTGATCCTGTGTTGTGATGGTAGTGATGGGGGACCTGGCTGCCCTGACCACCAGTGGCCTGAAGCCGTTTCCCAGGGTGACGGTGGAGGTGTTGGAAGAGGATGACATCACCCTGGACTCTGTGCTACGTGGGAAGTTCACTGTTGGTAAGGCCTCCATCCTTTCCCCCACATCTCCTTTTGAGCTCAGTAATCACACCCTGACAGGCACTGGTAAACAAGCATGACTGGGCATCCTACCTCCTTCACCACCCCCCAAGCCCCCTCCCCCCCCAGCCCCCACATACCTCCTTCACAACCATCTGATCCAAACACAGCAGACACCATCAGCTCTTCTAGAAAACCTGCAAGCACCAATAACTGATAATAATCATAATAACATTGCACAGTAACCTACTGACTGTTTAAAACTGACTTCCAAGTCCCCACCCTCCTCCCCACCCCCCCAGTCCCCACCCTCCTCCACCCACCCCCCCCTCCTCCCCCACCCCCCACCACCCCCCACCCCCATCCCCACCCCCCCCCCAGTCCCCACCCTCCTCCACCCCACCCAGCCCCCACCCTCCTCCTCCACTCACTCCACCGTGCTGCCTGTCCTCTGGCCCGCAGGTCGCAGTGGGCTGGCCTGGCTGGCCTGTGGCCCCCACCTGGAGGTGGTCCACGCTGTAACGGGGGAGCGGCGCTCAGCCTACTGCTTCAGCGGGGGTGGGGAGCACCCCCCCACGGTGCTGGCTGCCAGGGACTTCAGTTGGCTGAAGAGGTCGGGTCTCCTGGTGGGGCTGGCGGCCGCGGAGGGAAGTCTGCTCTGCCTCTACGACTTGGGCATCGCACGCGTGGTGAAGGCTGTGGTGGTACCAGGCAGGGTGAGTCAAACACTGTGGCTGCCTTGTTGCCATTTCTCACAGTGAGTGGTGTGTTTACAGAGCGCTCTCCTCTGACTCTGCTGTAGGGGGTGCTGTGTGAGAGGTGTGTTTACAGAGCGCTCTGCTCTGACTCTGCTGTAGGGGGTGCTGTGTGAGAGGTGTGTTTACAGAGCGCTCTGCTCTGACTCTGCTGTAGGGGGTGCTGTGTGAGTGTTTACAGAGCGCTGTCCTCCCCAGATCACAGCCATCGAGCCCCTGGTGAGCTACGGGGGTGCGGGTGCGGGCACGCAGCACCTGCACCAGAGCCTGCGCTGGTTCTTTGGTGTGGCTGCCGTGGTTACAGACCTGGGCCACATCCTATTGGTGGACCTGTGTCTGGACGACCTGTCCTGTAGTCAGAGTGAGCTGGAGGCTTCAGGTGTGTTCTGTCCTCATGTCTTCGTCTCTACATTCATCTTCTGGCTCCTGTTTGTCTTCCTCTATAATCATGTCATCTCCTCCCCCCCAGACCTGGAGGTGGTGACCCTGTCCCCCTCTGAGGTCCCCCGGCTGAGGGAGGTGGAGGCCAGGCAGGGGAGGCACCTGTGTGTGCAGCTCAGCTCCTCGGGGCCCGGGGCCTCAGCCCTGCAGTACCTCCCCCGCACCAACCAGCTTGCTGTGGGCTACAACCGACGGAACCCTGCAGCTCTGGAACATGAAGACCCTCAAGAAGGAGTGGGTACCCTCACCTCTACACACCCTCACCAGTGTTTCCCCTACCATTATATCAATTCATTTAAGGTTACCTTTCCTATAGAACAGGTCTACAGCTTGCTCTTTTATTAAGCAAACTAAATGGCCTTATGTTATTTATCTTATTTACACAACGGCATGTCATTCCAGGGGATCACCTGTTGTAACCTGTGTGTGTTCTCAGGTACCACTCCCAGCTGGAGGGGGGCAGGGTGCCTGTTCATGCCTTCACCTTCCAGGAGCCTGAAAACGACCCCAGGAACTGCTGCTACCTGTGGGCTGTCCAGTCATCCCAGGAGCAGTGAGTCACCTTGGACCCCTCTTTCTCTCCTCCACCCTCTCTCTCCTCCACCCTCTCTCTCTCTATCCTCCACCCTCTCTCTCTCCTCCACCCTCTCTCTCTCCTCCACCCTCTTTCTCTCTCCTCCCACCCTCTTCTCTCCTCCACCCTCTCTCTCTCCTCCACCCTCTTTTCTCTCTCCTCCACCCTCTTTCTCTCCTCCACCCTCTCTCTCTCCTCCACCCTCTTTCTCTCTCCTCCACCCTCTTTCTCTCCTCCACCCTCTCTCTCTCTGTCCTCCACCCTCTCTCTCTCTGTCCTCCACCCTCCTCTCCTCTCTCCTCCACCCTCTCTCTCTCTCCTCCACCCTCTCTCTCTCCTCCTCCACCCTCCTCTCTCTCACCCTCTCTCTCGTCCTCCCCCCTCTCTCTCTCTCTGTCCTCCACCCTCTCTCTCCTGTCCTCCACCCTCTCTCTCTCCTCCCCCCTCTCTCTCTCTTTCCTCCACCCTCTCTCTCTCTCTTCCTCCACCCTCTTCTCTCTCCTCCCACCCTCTCTCTCTCCTCCACCCTCTTTCTCTCCTCCACCCTCTCTCTACTCCTCCACCCTCTCTCTCTCTCCTCCACCCTCTTTTCTCTCCTCCACCCTCTCTCTCTCTTCCTCCACCCTCTTTCTCTCCTCCACCCTCTCTCTCTCCTCCACCCTCTTTCTCTCCTCCACCCTCTCTCTCTCTCTCCTCCCCCCTCTCTCTCTCCTCCACCCTCTCTCTCTCCTCCCCCTCTTTCTCCTCCACCCTCTCTCGCTCTCTCGTCCTCCAACCTCTCTCTCTCTGCCCCTCTCCTGCTCCACCCTCCTCTCTCTCTCCTCCACCCTCTCTCTCTCCTCCACCCTCTTTCTCCTCCACCTCTCTCTCTCTCCTCCACCCTCTCTCTCCTCCACCCCCTCTCTCTCCTCCACCCTCTCTTCCTCCACCCTCCTTCTCCTCCCCCCTCTCTCTCTCCTCCACCCTCTCTCTCCTCCCCCCCTCTCTCTCCTCTCCTCCACCCTCTCACACTTGTCTCTTACCCCCCTCTCCTCCAGGCAGGGAGATGTGTTGAGCCTCCACCTGCTCCAGCTGGCCTTCAGTGACAGGAAGTGCCTGTCCTCCGGCAGGATCCTGTATGAGGTCAGCACCAGAGACTTTACTGTCCATCTACCAGTAACAGGACTGTTTCCAGAAGGTTCTGTAACTGTGGGTCCTCCTCAGGTCTGGAGTACTGTGAGGAGCGCTACAGCCAGGCCCTGGCAGGGGCCCCGTGGCCCGGGAGGGGCAGCAGCTAACCGCCTGCTCAGCTGCCAGACCATCGAGAAGGTTCGTCATCCCAACCCAGACGGGACGACAGCGTCAACGAAGGTACCTTCCACACACACCTCTCTCTCTCTCTCACACACACACACACACACCTCTCTCTCTCTCACACACACACACACCTCTCTCTCTCACACACACACACACACACACACCTCTCTCTCTCTCACACACACACACACACACACACACCCTCTCTCTCTCACAACACACACACACACACAACACCTCTCTCTCTCTCTCACACCACCACACCCACACACACCCACACACACACCACACACACACCTCTCTCTCTCTCACACACACACACTCCTCAATGTGTGATGTCCCCACAGTGGCGTCTCCAGACACCAGCGTGTCTGTGTTCAGCTGGCAGTGAAGCCCTTCGGACAGGGAAACCCTTCCACCTACATCTGTGTGTTCGACATCAACCGCTGGTACCCACGCCCAGATGCCTGACTCTCTCAGTGAGGAACCCTGATTAGAACCCTGATTAGAACCCTGATCTCTCACGTTGTCACAAACCACAGACCCTGTAAGTGTTCACCAGGTCTCAGATCTTCTGATGAAACTCCAAAACACTGTGTCTCTCCCTGTGTGTGTGTCTCCCTGTGTGTCTCTCTCCCTGTGTGTGTGTGTGTGTGTCTCCCTGTTGTGGTGCGTGTGTGTGTGTCTCCCTGTGTGTGTCTCTCCCTGTGTGTGTGTGTGTGTGTGTGTCTCCCTGTGTGTGTCTCTCCCTGTGTGTGTGTGTGTGTGTGTCTCCCTGTGTGTGTGTGTGTGTGTGTGTGTCTCCCTGTGTGTGTCTCTCTCCCTTGTGGTGTGTGTGTGTTGTGTGTCTCCCTGTGTGTGTGTGACTGTGTGTCTCTCCCTGTGTGTGTGTGTGTGTCTCTCCCTGTGTGTCTCTCCCTGTGTGTGTGACTGTGTGACTGTGTGTCTCTCCCTGTGTGTGTGTGTGTGTCTCTCCCTGTGTGTCTCTCCCTGTGTGT
>CAEFZP010001141.1:0-26475 GCA_903064625.1 Mallotus villosus | reverse complement strand
TAAATCCAAGATGGCCACCATCCGTCATCTTGATTAAGTGGAACCCACTCAAAATTGAAAGATATGGTGATGGAGAACCTGTGGAAAAAATGTGATGCTTTTGTCCGCCTTGTCCCCATCTTTCTAAAATATGGTCTTAAGCCGCCTGACTACATACGTTGTAATAGGTTTGTAACATTGTTACATATTAGTAGGTAACTTTCTTTGCTTGAATGTGTATTGACTTGTGATTCTTACACTAATTGCAAAATAAATAAATTTAAATGTGACTTAGCACAACAGGAATAAATATTCCTTGTTATATTTCAAAGGTAGAGAATGGTTGTTGTTATTATTTAGGATATTTGTTTTCTCTGTTACCTATGTTGAATTTTTCTTCTCAAGTAATAAAATGAACAACAATTGGCAAACTATTCAATGACAAGAAACAGACTTGATATAAATAGTAATTCCCCAAATTCTCTGTGCTGGCAAAGCAGAGAAAAGGGAGGTAACCTTCCCTATTGTGACGTCACACAAGGGACATTTTCTTAACCGAGCGTTTCAGCTTTCATTTTCTCAAAGGCAGAGAAGAATACAATACCAGGCCTTAGTTTACACCTATCGAAATTTCTAGCCACTGGGGGACCAAAGGCAGGCTAGGGGAACTCATATTAATGTTAAATAACCTCCTAAAGTGAACATTTCATGTCATGGGAACTTTTAAATATCTATGCCGGGTTTATCTATATTATTTTTGTTTGATTATGGGATTCTTATTCTGGAAAACGGTCTTTACTTTTGGATATTTTCACTCTAATATCCAACAGTCTGTCAAAACAAGTATGCAAAAAGTGATCATCTCAGATCCAAATGGACGGCAAATCGCTCCAATGTAGACTGGATATATATGTATATAAATCAAATAAAAGACCAGTCACTTGTAAGACCAGTCACTTGTCTTACCAGTCGTAGCAAGGTTTTTTCTTCTGAGTCTCTCACAAGAGGTGCTAGTCTCCGGTTAGCTATAACGGGATGGTGATGGCGATGGCTTGCCAGTCTGTAGGCTAGCCTATTCCACTCCAGCACTCCGGGAAACGAGCACGACGGAGACAACAGTTCAATCTGTTTATCAATTACATTTCCCCAAAAAATTGAAGGGAGGGTGAAAAGAGAAAGACACGGCCGGGTAGCTACAGTACAGTTCTCCAACCGTAGCGGGGATTTCTCTTCTACTCTTCGGTTAGCCTAGGCTACTGTAGCTTACTGTAGCCAACAATCTGGGAAAAAAAACATTAGCTATACAGGCAAAACAACAAATCTTCTTCTCTCAATCAAGTACTCTCTATTTATTCACAAAAAAATTACAGAAATAACCAAATTGGGATTTTCTATGTGGGGGGACTCTGACCGAGGGGCAAATTTCACAAATCTTTCGTGGATTATGCAGTAAATAACAGGCATGAAAACGGGTCAGGGGTGTGAAAAAGGTGAGAAGGATTACCCCTCTAAGGGGGTCCGGGTGCATGCTCCCCCATTAGAAAAATTAAATATTCCATATTTTAAAGCATCAATCTGAAGCATTTTGAGATACTTCTTTTGCCAACCTGGGGGAAAACTGGAGAAACGTAACTTCAGCCATGAGTCATGCGGCTATTTAGAGACTTCCATGGCAAATCTTTTTGGCTGATTTGAGCGAAAAATAGTTTTTGGAGCTTGATGTAAAACAAACAAACATCCGTTTGTTTAATTGTTAAAACATTGTCTAGTGAAGGTAATACGTTTACGTTTCTTAGCCTGGCTTTCAATCTTTATATTGTCTCTATAGCTAGCTTTCCATCTGCCAGTCACTGTCGTGTGTAAAAAATCTACCTCTTCAAAGACGGTAGCGTAAATTTATAATTTTCGTGCGCGATATGCCTACTTCTCAAACTTGCTCCAGATGTCTAGGCCAGCCTATCCCTACCATTATTTAGAATTGTGTTTTAAAACAACATAGATTTGCAATGGAAAAGTTGTATATATATGATATATATCTCCTATATCTATATAGGACAACATTGCTCGTGATGGACTAGGCAGACTGCCAAAATCGGCTGGAGAACTCCAGACCCGGCCGCTTATGTGCCGGGGCTCCGCCCCGGACAGCCCCGGCCCAATTTAACCTCTGGAAATAACTCATGAAATCAATCTTTTCGTTTTTTTCTTTCTTTTCAGTTACTCTTTTTTTCTTGTCTTTGTTCGGTTCCGTTTCTTGCTCCGCGCGAGAGTGCGAGACCCCTAACTTTCCCGCCCGCAACCCGAAAAAAACGAATTCACCAACAGCAATATTATTACAGAGTTATCACAACATAAAAACATAACATAAATATGTACTTAGAACCACAATATAAAAACTGGCATAATTTCCCTTATTCAATATATTAATAAAAGCTTTTGCATATCAATTTTGTGACGATAACACGTTATTTATTTGATACTTGTTAATAATTTCTCTTTTAAATTAAAGTTATTTGTGCCCTGTAACCCTGGGTTACATTGGTGTTTGTCTGTGCACTGACCACTAGATGGTGCTGTTGCCCCAGTTAAAACACAGGATAAATTACTTACATACATTTATTCATTTAGCAGACGCTTGGGCCGGATATTATGGAACGCCGATTTAGTCAAAATTAAATAAATAAATAGATCTGTAAATAAATATATAAATAATAAATGTATTTATTTAAAAATGACGTTATGGTAAAGACAACATTTATTTATTTAATGGGACTTTTATTTCCTAATGCCACATTTATTTATGTTTTGAGACTTTTACACTCCACATTTATTTCCACATATATTACCACTCCACATGTATTACCCCTCCACATTACCCCTCAAGTTCTGTGACTTTTACATCAGAAAATGTTGAAGGGAACGTGTTTGGTATTGATGTAACATTGACTGACACCCCTAGGGCCCTATTTTGACGATCTGAAACGCAAGTAGCAAAGCGCAAAGCGCAAGTGGGCGGGACTCCGGTGCGGTTGCTATTTTAGCAGCGGGATAAATAACTTTTCGCCAAGCGCAAATCTAAAAGAGGTAGCTACATTACTAATGGGTGTGGTTTGGGCGTAACGTGCAATAAGCCAATCAGAGCTATTATAACGGCGGATTTGCCAGGCGCACGCCAGCGGTTCACAGGAGACTGACGTTCTCGTCAGGACCGTAAACGATAGAGAAGTGATTGTATGGGAAAGGCAGAGCAGTTTCATTGCACTAAGTTGCCCACTCATGCTGCTCATTCAAATGTAGCCTATTTTGACATATATTTAAAAAAATGTAATTGCTTAGTTCTTAGAATTAGTTTAACTGTTGTACTTTTGTTTACTTAATGTGAGACCCGTAGGGTATATGTTTATTTTTTGCACCTTCCTTCCTGCCACAGTAAATTGAAAACTGAATTCTGATTCTGATGTGCATGGGAGAAGAAACCTACCCAAATTAGCTTCGGTTAAACAGGCGTAGGAGTAAATTGCCACAGTTGTTACAATTCAAGTTCACATACATAGAGATTTCTCATGAACATCTTATTAATTATTGATATGAACGAAATGTAACACAGCTAGCCATACAATAAATCAAAACAATACGTAGTTTCGCAGGAAGAATACCCTGGCTTCGCAGTGCGCACGGACCAAGCTTGCGCCGTTAAAATAGCATCTGAATAATGCGCCATTGTCTTTAAACCACCTTTTTCCTGGTCAGTGGCGGAATGGTTTTTCGGAAACCGCAAGATAGCACCAAGAACGTTTGCGCCGGAACACGCCTCCTTTTTCGCTGAACCGCCCCCTGGAGCGCAAGGTCATTTCGACGTGCGCCCGTGGAGGGAAAAATCCGCTTTGCGCCAAGTGCAAGCTAGGAATGATACTTGCGTCACTGACAAAGTCAATTGCGCTGGGTGCAAGATAGGGCCCCTAGACTGTTTGACACAAAACTACCTAAAGATCAGCTCAAGAAGGAAATAGGGAGGTGCATTGATCTGTCAGTGCCTGGTCCTCATGTGTTTCTGTTGGTTATTAAACTGGGCAGGTTCACTCAGCAGGAAAGAGACACTATGGCTGTGTCTACTACCGCGCACTTGTGCACTTCGAGCACTTACTTTCAGTGCTTAGGGCGCTTACGCTGAAAAACCAAAATAATTCAGTGCACTGAAAGTACCCGGATGATGCACTGCAAACGGTCCAAAAATGAAGTGTCCGACGATGGACACTACTCGCCCTAAACGGGCGCCATGGCTACGTAGCGGAAGAGGAGGAGTCCAGTGACAGAAATACAAGCGGGTTTGTTTCGCGGGTTTAGTTTCTCGGGTGTCGCGAGCAGATTTGCGTCCGTCACTTCCCGCTAAGTGGGTAAGTAAAGTGTTCCAGTTTAGACAGCGCTACTCAGCAACTGAGTGCACTGGAAATGTAAGTGCACTACATTGCAGTGCACTATATTGCAGTGTACTTCGTTAAGTGCGCGGTAGTAGACACAGCCAGTGCGTTGGATCAAAGAAAACTTTGGCTCCAGGGCTGCAGACTACACTATAGTTGTGTTCACTGGATCTGACCAGCTGGGGGGGGAGAGTGTAGAAGCTTTCCTGAGGGAGAGTGAGGACCTCCAGCATTTAGTTGGTCAGTGTGGGAACAGGTATCATATCATTGACAAGACACGAGATAATAATGAAGATCAGGTCAGAGAACTTCTAGAGAAAGTAGGTAAACTGCTTTGGGAGAATGGGGGAGATTACTATACCAGTGCGATATACCAGGAGGCTCAGAGAATGCTGGAGAGTCAGACTGTAGGAACAAAACTCATGAACGTAGCTAGGAAAGTGCTCGACAAAGCATCATCTAGTGTTTTAGGTGCAGGAATAGTACTTGGTTCCCCAATCATAGCGGGCTTAGGATTTGCAGGTTCTTTGATTGGATACTAAAGTAGCTCATCTAGTTACGTAATACTTTATACTTTATACTAAAAACTGGTTGTTTCAGTGAGTGCTGTTGGCCGTCTTTGCTCCGCAGCTTCGCTCGTTGTAAACCAACCAATCAACGCACAGCTCATCTAAATACCAATGATATAATGTAAAAAGCTAGCGTTTTTTCCCGGGAAAAAAATGCTGGATGTAAAAGAGGGCATAGAACAGCACCCGGGCCATTTTCAGCCAAAACAATGTTACATACCCTATTTGGAGACCTTAAGGAACAGTGTAAAATACTCAAAAAAACCTGTCAATTACCCCTTTAAATTGAAGTTATTTGTGCCCTGTAACCCTGGGTTACATTGGTGTTTGTCTGTGCACTGACCACTAGATGGTGCTGTTGCCCCAGTTAAAACACAGGATAAATCACTTATATTTACATTTATTCATTTAGCAGACGCTTGGGCCGGATATATGATTATGTGTTTAACAACATTTAGTTTAAAAACATATAATTTGATGGGTTTCAATAAATAAAGATTACAATTCTTTTTTTGATACGAGACGCAATCAAGACGCGCGATATGCACATATCTCCGCGATATGCACATCTCTCTACCCGAAATTAGCTTTGGACAGTCTCTTGCTCGCTCTAAATACAATAATTTCGATTTCCGGGAGATTGTATGGCATTTGCGGGTGTCCGGGAGCCGCTATTGAAATGCGGGAGACTCTCGGACCTTTCGGGAGACTTGGGATGTCTGGACGTCACTGACATTGTAAATTCCAAATTCAAGTTACTAGAAAAAAATATATATCCTGAGAAAAGTGGATTTTGAGGGGTATAGCTCCATAGACCTCCATTCAGTCTGCACTCGACCGTTAGCGCTATCATATGGAACTAGTGTGGAACTGCAACCAGTTCAGAACCCGGAAGTTTCCCGAGAGTGGGAGTTCTCTTTGATTATAAATTCTCTGATAATACCCAAAGACAAAATCCAGGTTGAATCAAGTAACGCTAGCTAGCTACTATTGCTAATAGCCAATTTTGGGTGGTCAAGCATATTGTTTTTCATTGTCTCCTTATATTCCTATCAAAGTCAATGTTCAGCCTAGACTATGTTCATTTGCTAAGTGACATTTCAGATCGGTTATAGATAGTGAAATAGTTGCTGTCTGAGAGATCGGACATAGGCTAGTTAACAACTAGATATAAAGGCGTTATATATCTATGGTTAACAGCATCTGTAGTGTGGCCGGGTGGTGCAGCTTTGATTAATCGTCCACACATCGTCAGGAAGTCCGTTTCGATCAAATACCAACGATCTCCATACATCTTGCCGCAAATCTTCTACACATCGGGCCGGTGTCGGCAAGACGTAGAGCTGTGTGCTATCTGGGTCTTCTTCCAACTAGAAACTCTTAGTTTGTTCTTAGGGAAAGTTCGGTCGTTCTGAAATCGTCTACTTTTCCCTGTGAAAGCAAGATGGTTCACCTTTGGCCTAGTTCAGACAAAATCTGAATTGACATCACAATAGGGAAGGTTACCTCCCTTTTCTCTGCGTTCCCAGTGTAGCCAGCATGGTCTGGTCTTCGCTGACTACTGCGTTGTGTTCTTGTGCATGCACTACACAGGACGCTGAATTTCTTCAAGGCACTTTATTTTTGGTCTCGGTGTGTGTAAACTCTCTTAACCTTGCTTGCTCAGCCAAGAACACAGACCGACAAGAAAAAGACAATTGAAAACATGTTAGCTACAGAATGGCGATTGCTAGCATACGGAAAAACAGTACATTAAGCTAGCTACATCAGCCATCCCCCAAGCTCCCAAAACAGTAAAGTTCCCAAAACAACTTGCCCAATTCAATGTACATTCATATAAAACACATGCACGAATCAAAATGTGCACCAAAACTGAAGTTTGGACGTATTCATTCTAAATATGCTTTAGACTACAATGTGAACACGTACCTTGCTCAGCCAAGAACACAGACAAAGCAAGGCGCGCGAAAATGCAGCACATATAGCCACCACCATCCAACAGGGGGCGCCTACACAACAAATATTCTCAACAGCTACCATAAAAGAAACCAAGATTTTGGTGAAATAAAATATACAAAATATTAGTCATTGCTTGACCTGTTACACCAGCACAGAGAATTTGGGGAATTACTATGTATTTTCGTCTGTTTCTTGTCATTGAAAAGTTTGCCAATTGTTGTTTATTTTATTACTTGATTACAAAGGTACAAGTCAATACACATTCAAGCAAAGAAAGTTACCTACTAATATGTAACAATGTTACAAACCTATTACAACGTATGTAGTCAGGCGGCTTAAGACCATATTTGAGAAAGATGGGGACACGGCGGACAAAAGCATCACATTGTTCCACAGGTTCTCCATCACCATACCTTTCAATTTTGAGTGGGTTCCACTTAATCAAGATGGCGGATGGTGGCCATCTTGGATTTACAAAACATCTGATATAAATGCTTATAAATCAGCTTCCAAGCCACTTCGAAAGTAAATCTTGGTGTCAACATATACATTTTCTTGGTCAAGGAATGAAATTAAGGTATTGAGAATATCATTAGATAATTATTTATGCCCAAAATATATTAATATATTCATTCTGGACACATAATATAAAGTTATACAGAACTTTAATGATACATGAACAGGAGAAACAGTGGTGCACCGAAAATAACAAACCCCTTCCCTAAAATAATTTCCCTTTGTGAAAAAAAAATCATCTAATCTAATCCTTCCACTGCAGCTGGATTTTCTTTTACCTTCCCCCCTCCCAAAAGAAACCCTCCTTTCTAGTTTGTATTCAGTTGATTCACATTTGAGTCATGTAATCAAAATAGCTGACAGATATATCTTAAATTACGCCTATAGCGGTTGTTGATCGCTTAACCAGTTTCCTCATTACATAAAGAACAACTCTAGCTGCTCCTAATGACCCTAAAATCGCTCCTCCCACTGCTGCTACGGACAGTCTTGCTACTCCGGCTACGGTTTCTTTTCTTCATCATACCTTATTGCTCTTAGAAGTACACCTACTGCTACAGCCACTCATTTTTCTGCTCATCTCCCCATACAGCTCTTGCTATAGCTACTATTACTCCTACTACAGCTACTGCTATTCCTGCTATAGCTCCTGCTACTACTGTTACAGCTCCTGCTACTGCTGTTACAGTTCCGGTTACAGTTCCGGTTACAGCTCCTGCTACAGCTCCTGCTACAGCTACTGCTACAGCTACTGCTACTCCTGCTACAGCTCCTACAGCTCCTCCTACAGCTCCTGCTACAAGTCCTGCTACAGCTCCTACAGCTCCTCCTACAGCTCCTGTTACTCCTGCTATAGCTCCTGCTACTACTGTTACAGCTCCTGCTACTACTGTTACAGTTCCTTTTACAGCTCCTGCTACAGCTACTGCTACAGATACTGCTACTCCTGTTACAGCTCCTGCTACTACTGTTACAGTTCCTGCTACAGATCCTGCTACAGCTACTGCTACTCCTGCTACAGCTTCTACAGCTCCTGCTACAGCTCCTGCTACAGCTCCTACAGCTCCTGCTACAGCTCCTGTTACTCCTGCTACAAGTCCTGCTACAGCTCCTGCTACAGCTCCTGCTACAGCTACTGCTACTCCTGCTACAACTCCTACAGCTCCTGCTACAGCTCCTGCTACAGCTACTGCTACTCCTGCTACAGCTCCTGCTACAGCTACTGCTACTCCTGCTACAGCTCCTGCTACTCCTCCTACAGCTCCTCCTACAGCTCCTGTTACTCCTGCTACAAGTCCTGCTACAGCTCCTACAGCTCCTACTACAGCTCCTGCTACAGCTACTGCTACTCCTGCTACAGCTCCTGCTACTCTTCCTACAGCTCCTCCTACAGCTCCTGTTACTCCTGCTACAAGTCCTGCTAGAGCTCCTGCTACAGCTCCTGCTACAGCTCCTGCTACAGCTACTGCTACTCTTGCTACAGCTCCTACAGCTCCTGCTACAGCTCCTGCTACAGCTACTGCTACTCCTGCTACAGCTCCTCCTACAGCTCCTGTTACTCCTGCTACAAGTCCTGCTACAGCTCCTGCTACTGCTGTTAAAGTTCCTGCTACAGCTCCTGCTACAGCTACTGCTACTCCTGCTACAGCTCCTACAGCTCCTTCTACATCTCCTGATATTCCTCCTACAGCTCCTTTCACAGGTCCTGCTACTCCTCCTACAGCTTCTACAGCTCCTCCTACAGCTCCTTCTACAGCTACTGCTACAGATCCTCCTTCAGCTCCTGCTATAACTTCTACAGCTCCTGCTAGAGATCCTCCTTCAGCTGCTCCTTCAGCTCCTGCTATAACTTCTACAGATCCTCCCACAGCTCCTCCTACAGCTCCTGCTACTCCTGCTAAAGCTCTTCCTACAGCTCCTGCTACAGCTACTGCTACAGATCCTCCTTCAGCTCCTGCTATAACTTCTACAGCACCTGCTAGAGATCCTCCTTCAGCTGCTCCTTCAGCTCCTGCTAGAGATCCTCCTTCAGCTGCTCCTTCAGCTCCTGCTAGAGATCCTCCTTCAGCTGCTCCTTCAGCTCCTGCTAGAGATCCTCCTTCAGCTGCTCCTTCAGCTCCTGCTAGAGATCCTCCTTCAGCTGCTCCTTCAGCTCCTGCTAGAGATCCTCCTTCAGCTGCTCCTTCAGCTCCTGCTAGAGATCCTCCTTCAGCTGCTCCTTCAGCTCCTGCTAGAGATCCTCCTTCAGCTGCTCCTTCAGCTCCTGCTAGAGATCCTCCTTCAGCTGCTCCTTCAGCTCCTGCTAGAGATCCTCCTTCAGCTGCTCCTTCAGCTCCTGCTAGAGATCCTCCTTCAGCTGCTCCTTCAGCTCCTGCTAGAGATCCTCCTTCAGCTGCTCCTTCAGCTCCTGCTAGAGATCCTCCTTCAGCTGCTCCTTCAGCTCCTGCTAGAGATCCTCCTTCAGCTGCTCCTTCAGCTCCTGCTAGAGATCCTCCTTCAGCTGCTCCTTCAGCTCCTGCTACTCTTGCTCTCCATACTTCTACTCCTGCTAAAACCATTAGTACACCCACTGCTACTACTCCTAAAGCTGTTGCTACTCCTGATATAATTCCTTTTACTTTAGGTCGTGTTAAAACAATTTGTACAAATCTTGATATTCCTGCTGCAAATACTAATAATTTTGCTACAGGTGTAACTGCTGTTGGTACACGTCCTCTTTTCATTGCATGACATCCGTTGAAACATCCTGCTATTTCTGCTAAAAGTCCGAGTATTCCTACTACTACTCCTATTACTCCATTTACTCCTGCTATCCATCCTGCTATTATTGCTGCAGATCCTGCTATTCTTGCTACTAGTCCTAATATGTCTGCTGCATATTCTAATTTAGGTATTTTTGTTAATCCGAATATTACTGCTATAGTTCCTGCTAGTCCTGCAACAAATATGAATACTACTGCAACAAGTCCTGCTCCTCCTGGTATTCCTTCTAATGCTACTAATATTAAACTGACAAGTCCTGTTACTCCTTCTAAAATTATTGCTCCTTGTTTTAGATTTACTTCTACAGATCTTCCTTCAGCTCCTCCTTCAGCTCCTGCTATAACTTCTACAGCTCCTGCTAGAGATCCTCCTTCAGCTGCTCCTTCAGCTCCTGCTATAACTTCTAAATATACTGCTACAGATCCTCCTTCAGCTGCTGCTTCAGCTCCTGCTATAACTTCTACAGCTCCTGCTAGAGATCCTCCTTCAGCTGCTTCTTCAGCTCCTGCTATAACTTCTACAGCTCCTGCTAGAGATCCTCCTTCAGCTGCTCCTTCAGCTCCTGCTAGAGATCCTCCTTCAGCTGCTCCTTCAGCTCCTGCTAGAGATCCTCCTTCAGCTGCTCCTTCAGCTCCTGCTAGAGATCCTCCTTCAGCTGCTCCTTCAGCTCCTGCTAGAGATCCTCCTTCAGCTGCTCCTTCAGCTCCTGCTAGAGATCCTCCTTCAGCTGCTCCTTCAGCTCCTGCTAGAGATCCTCCTTCAGCTGCTCCTTCAGCTCCTGCTAGAGATCCTCCTTCAGCTGCTCCTTCAGCTCCTGCTAGAGATCCTCCTTCAGCTGCTCCTTCAGCTCCTGCTAGAGATCCTCCTTCAGCTGCTCCTTCAGCTCCTGCTAGAGATCCTCCTTCAGCTGCTCCTTCAGCTCCTGCTAGAGATCCTCCTTCAGCTGCTCCTTCAGCTCCTGCTAGAGATCCTCCTTCAGCTGCTCCTTCAGCTGCTGCTAGAGATCCTCCTTCAGCTGCTCCTTCAGCTCCTGCTATAACTTCTACAGCTCCTCCTACAGCTCCTGCTACTCCTACTACAGCTCCTCCTTCAGCTCCTGCTACTCCTGCTAAAGCTCCTCCTTCAGCTCCTGCTACTCCTGCTAAAGCTCCTCCTACAGCTCCTGCTGCTACCCCCCCAGCAATTCCAACGACAGATATAGCTATTACAGCCAATACTGCTGCTACCTTTACAGTGTTTGCTAAACTGTTACCTGCACCTCTTTTACACACTCCTACAACAGCCAATCCTGCTGCTTCTACTATAGGTGCTATTACAGCCCATAGCGCTAGTGTTGTTACAGTATCTGCTACTATTCTTAACGTCCCTGTCCGATTGACGTGCACCTTCTGGTACCTGTCGTTGGTGTAGTACTCTCCCTCATTCTCCTGCACCATCCTCTCTATCTTCTCCAGCAGTTCTGGGACCTGAGTGGTGTTACCTCTGGCTTTGTTATCAAATACACGATATCTGCCCCCACAGCTGTTAACTAGGTCTCTGAGATCCTCATTCTCTTGAATAAAGCTGTCTACTGTTTGTCCTTCCTCTAATGCGTCACCATGAGTGAACAGCAGGATAGTAAAACCTGCAGCCTCTTTTCCAAAGTTAACCTGGATCCACCTCACACTGTCCTTCTCCTCCTGAGTGATTATGGCCTTCAGACTGATGACCAACAGGAAGGCATGAGGTCCTGGGAGGGACAACTCTACACACCTAGCTAACTCAGATTTATCTACTGATAATAATAACCCACTGTCAGTCCCTGGAGTGTCGATGACATCGATCTTCCTCCCACCCACCTCCCCACTCTGCTTCTCACACTTTGTAGTCACAGAGTTAACAGATAGTTTTGTCTCGAAGGCATCAGGTTTCCCCAGGATGGTGTTTCCTGTAGAACTCTTCCCTGCTCCCGTCTGTCCCAGAAGAACGATCCTCAAAGTTGAGACTATTAGAATCAAAATTAACTGTTTACAACACTGTACAAATACTGTTCATTTGTTTATACTGTAGATATTGAATGTAACAAACCACAAACATCAAAGGTATTTTATATAGATATTACTATGCATTATCTGTTCTTTTGCATATAATGATTCATCATTTTAGTTTTTTTCTCCACCTTTCTGCTTCTCCACCTCATATCCTGTCTTCCCCCCTCCTCTCACCTTCACCTTGTGTCCTCCATCCATCCTCTGGTCCTCCACCTCCTCCAGGTCCACTCTTCTCCGGGTAAGTGTCCCTGGGTGTAAGGGTCTTTACCCTTTGCTTTTAGCAAACACACCAATAATTATAAATATAGCTGCAGGCAGCAATAGAGGGGTTCTCTTCAACATTGCAAACATTTCAAAATTGACCTGATACAGACACAACATTTCAAAACAATTGCAAAGCAATGGCTGATTTGAAGTCGATTTTTGAAATTCTTCACAAATTGTCACTGTAGAGAAAAATCCATGTTGCCGACATTATGGGTTCATGAGACTTTTTTGTTCCCCATGAGCAAATAAGGCATACCAACATTCAGACATCTTGGCCTGATGGGGTCAAAATGCCACCCTTTTGAAAGTGACAACTTTGAAACGTTTCAGGCCCATTATGCAGAGATATTGGGTCCCCAAGGGTGCTGACGCTACAATATGATTATATAGCTGACTGATGATTATATAGTTTACGTAAAGATAACATCCAAGCTAGCAATCTCGCCAAATCTGACTGCAGTTTTGTACACTATATGTAATGTGTTATAGTTGTTTGAGTTAAAGAACTTGCTAAATGAATTAAATGACTCTTACATGTCAAAACTACGGTGGCCCTGAAGTGTAAAACACACCCACTAAAAGCTAATAGTCCCTGAACTGTACTTATAATGAGTTGGGGTAGAGGCTTGTGCCCCAGTAGAGCTTTGTCTAGCAACGCACCTGCTCTGTAGTAATGCTGTGTAGTAACTCAGGAACTGAGTTATACTCTTCTACTTTTTTTACTTTTTTTTCTTTACTTTTCTTTCAATACTTTTCATGTAAAAATACTTCTAAAACACGGAAGTGTTGCCCATCTGGCTATGGAGTATTAACAATAGCAGTAGTAGTAGGAGTATACTTGTCATTTAATTTGATAACCATCAATGAAAACAAGGAAATGTCATAGAATATTACTTTTATCTGGACAAAAGAACAACAAACAAACACACACAAAACGTACCGTTGATGCCTGATGTGGCCATGGTTACAGTCAGACGCACGGTGGAACTTTCAGTAGATTCAGATGCTCTGACAAGTAGCAGGTCTCTTCAGTCTCCTCTCAACTGTGTTCTCTGCACAACAGGACCTCTGTGATTCCCTGAAGTCACCTGTTGTGAAAGTGGGAGGGGTTTAGAGGAGGAGGTGTGTCCAGTGATGGAGGAAGTGTCACGGTTTAAATACTTTCCTCATTCCTCAACCGTCAATGTGTGATGGGAGTGAGTGAGTCCCTCGCTCTTTCTCTCCTCTCCCCCTATTTCCCTCCCTGCCTCCCCCTCTCTCTTTTTGTGACTCCTTTCCTCCCGTCCTCTGTCCCCCTTCAGTTCTCTCGGTCCTTAAGGGAGGGAGAGACAGGGAGAGACCCGGTAAGGGAGAATGTTTGTCTCAATGTTTGTCTCAAGTCACACACCGACAGGTGAATGAGGAAACATTTAATGAATTCTCTGCCAACATTCCTGAGGCTGGTTCTTCCACTTCTGTCTCCCTCTCCAGCCCCTTATCTCTGAATCTCCCCCTTCTTCTCAGAGTTATTCACTCACATAACTCAACTTATCAAGAATGAGTTGAATCTCTGCCAACCCTCAATCATGTTCCTGATCACCAGCAGGAACACATGAGGGCCTGGGAAAGACAGGTTAACACACTCTGATCACCTGATCTCTCAACTGTGTTCTGTGCATAACAGGACCTCTGTTAGCCCCTTAAGTCACCTGTTGTGAAAGTGGGAGGGGTTTAGAGGAGGAGGAGGGTCCAGTGATGGAGGAAGTGTCACGGTTTAAATACTTTCCTCATTCCTCAGCTGTGTGTTTGTGATGGGAGTGAGTGAGTCCCTCGCTCTTTCTCTCCTCTCTCCCCTCTTTCCCTCCCTGCCTCCCCCTCTCTCTTTTTGTGACTCCTTCCCTCCCGTTCTCTGTCCCCCTTCAGTTCTCTCTGTCCTTAAGGGAGGGAGAGACAGGTAGGAGAGAACCTTAAGGGAGGGGTAGAATGTTTGTCTCAAGTCACACACTGACAGGTGAATGAGGAAACATTTAATTAATTATCTGCCAACGTTCCTGAGGCTGGTTCTTCCACTCATGTACCTGTCCCTCTCTCTCTCCCTCTCTCTTTCTTCTATTGCTCTCTATCTCTCCCTCCCTCTCCAGCCCTTATCTCTGAATCTCCCCCTTCTTCTCAGAGTTATTCAGTCACATAACTCACTTAATCAAGAATGAGGAAGATAATCTCTGCCAACCATAAATCATGTTCCTCCAGAACTGTACCCAAGTGGAGGGGGGGTGGGGGCACCCTCTAAGTTTGAGGGGGGGGCCCCCTCCACCCCCAGCACCCCCGCCACTCACCTGCCAGAGCCAGCAGGGAGGCCAGCACGCTGCATGGGGGCAGCTACCCGCGTAGGAGCTACTTACTACTACAAACATGAAAACATTCTCAGTTGAGTGTGCAAAGTACCACCAGATGAAATCAGCTACACTTTTAACCTCTAACCTATCACCACCAGTGAATAGTACGATGGTATACTGTGATGCTTTCTGGCCAAAGTTGTCCTCGATCCATTTCACTGCATTTCTCTCCTCTGGTGTGAACCTGGTCAAGCTGATCACCAGCAGGAACACATGAGGCCCTGGGACAGACAGGTTAACACACTCCAGCAGGAACACATGAGGCCCTGGGACAGACAGGTTAACACACTCCAGCAGGAACACATGAGGCCCTGGGACAGACAGGTTAACACACTCCAGCAGGAACACATGGGGCCCTGGGACAGACAGGTTAACACACTCCAGCAGGAACACATGAGGCCCTGGGACAGACAGGTTAACACACTCTGATCTCCAGCAGGAACACATGAGGCCCTGGGACAGACAGGTTAACACACTCTGATCACCAGCAGTAACACATGGGGCCCTGGGACAGACAGGTTAACACACTCTGATCACCAGCAGTAACACATGGGGCCCTGGGACAGACAGATTAACACACTCTGATCACCAGCAGTAACACATGGGGCCCTGGGACAGACAGATTAACACACTCTGATCACCAGCAGTAACACATGGGGCCCTGGGACAGACAGATTAACACACTCTGATCACCAGCAGGAACACATGAGGCCCTGGGACAGACAGGTTAACACACTCCAGCAGGAACACATGAGGCCCTGGGACAGACAGGTTAACACACTCCGATCACCAGCAGGAACACATGACACTATGGCATCTTTCTCTGCTTGACCACGGTGATATTACTGTATATAACTGTATGCATGATGCCCTTAGCAGCTGCCCCATGTCGCCTATGTCTGAATCCGCCACTGACCGTGACCATGTATAAACTTGGTTTTCAATTGATCTTTAAGTTGACAAACATCATATGACCACGTGCTACGCTGAAGTAACTAGTTCCTAGTTGGGGAACAATAGCAACCATTTACAACATGTGACTAGACCTCACTGCTTCAACTAACCTGTGTAACTTCACAGTTCTGACCATCAATGGCGGGCACACCCATGATACAGTCAGGAGAGAGCTGGGACTTTATTAATCAGAATGTCTCTTGTCTTGTATGATCAGTGTCTTGTCGATTCCAGGAAATCATCTGCTAAAAGGAGAAGAGGAGGAGTTAAGGAGAGATAATGAGAGAGAAGTCGGAACAGTTCTGGAGGAACATGATTGAGGGTTGGCAGAGATGATGTTCCTCATTCTTGATTGAGTGAGTTATGTGAGTGAATAACTCTGAGAGAGAAGGAAGGGGAGAGGGAGAGAGAGATAGAGAGAGAGATAAAGGTGGAAGAACCAGCCTCAGGAACGTTGGCAGAGAATTCATGAATGTTTCCTCATTCACCTGTCAGAGTGTGACGTGAGTAACGACCTCTCATTAACCCTGAAGAGTCTCTGACGAGAGGAACGTCACCAAGTGGCTCCAGGAGAACTTCGGAGAAGAAGCTTTAAAATACACTGGTACTTTTCACCGGGGTCGGCGATCTCAAGGGAACAGAGCTGGAAGATTACATAAAGAAAAGCCCTGCCCTCGAGGAAGTAGTCAGGAGTTGTGCTACCCCCTCTCTCTTTTTGTGACTCCTTCTCTCCCATCCTCTCTCCCTCTTCAGTTCTCTCTGCCCTCCTATCCCCAGAAGCAAGGAGAGAGAGGGAGAGAAACAGCGAGGAAGAGAGTCAAATAAATGGAGGGTGGGAGAGAGAGAACGAGAGGGAGGGAGTGAGGGATATAGAGGGAACGTGAGCGAGGGAGCCACAAAGAGAGAGAGGCATCTTGTTGAAGTGACAGTCATCTTGTTGAAGTGACAGCCATCTTGTTGAAGTGACAGCCATCTTGTTGAAGTGACAGCCATCTTGTTGAAGTGACAGCCATCTTGTTGAAGTGACAGCCATCTTGTTGAAGTGACAGTCATCTTGTTGAAGTGACAGCCATCTTAATGAAGTGACAGCCATCTTGTTGAAGTGACAGTCATCTTAATGAAGTGACAGCCATCTTGTTGAAGTGACAGTCATCTTGTTGAAGTGACAGCCATCTTGTTGAAGTGACAGCCATCTTGATGAAGTGACAGCCATCTTGTTGAAGTGACAGCCATCTTAATGAAGTGACAGTCATCTTGTTGAAGTGACAGCCATCTTGTTGAAGTGACAGCCATCTTAATGAAGTGACAGCCATCTTGTTGAAGTGACAGCCATCTTGTTGAAGTGACAGCCATCTTAATGAAGTGACAGCCATCTTGTTGAAGTGACAGTCATCTTGTTGAAGTGACAGCCATCTTGTTGAAGTGACAGCCATCTTGATGAAGTGACAGCCATCTTGTTGAAGTGACAGTCATCTTAATGAAGTGACAGCCATCTTAATGAAGTGACAGCCATCTTGTTGAAGTGACAGCCATCTTGTTGAAGTGACAGCCATCTTAATGAAGTGACAGCCATCTTGTTGAAGTGACAGTCATCTTGTTGAAGTGACAGCCATCTTGTTGAAGTGACAGCCATCTTGTTGAAGTGACAGCCATCTTGTTGAAGTGACAGTCATCTTGATGAAGTGACAGCCATCTTAATGAAGTGACAGCCATCTTGTTGAAGTGACAGTCATCTTGTTGAAGTGACAGCCATCTTGTTGAAGTGACAGCCATCTTAATGAAGTGACAGCCATCTTGTTGAAGTGACAGTCATCTTGTTGAAGTGACAGTCATCTTGTTGAAGTGACAGCCATCTTGTTGAAGTGACAGCCATCTTGTTGAAGTGACAGTCATCTTGATGAAGTGACAGCCATCTTGATGAAGTGACAGCCATCTTGTTGAAGTGACAGTCATCTTGTTGAAGTGACAGCCATCTTGTTGAAGTGACAGCCATCTTGTTGAAGTGACAGCCATCTTGTTGAAGTGACAGTCATCTTGTTGAAGTGACAGCCATCTTGTTGAAGTGACAGCCATCTTGTTGAAGTGACAGCCATCTTGTTGAAGTGACAGTCATCTTGATGAAGTGACAGCCATCTTAATGAAGTGACAGCCATCTTGTTGAAGTGACAGCCATCTTGTTGAAGTGACAGCCATCTTGTTGAAGTGACAGCCATCTTGTTGAAGTGACAGCCATCTTGATGAAGTGACAGCCATCTTGTTGAAGTGACAGCCATCTTGTTGAAGTGACAGACATTTTGATAACACAGATGAGTTCTATCTGACCTCCAGTAACCTCCAAACTACTGTGTTACCATGACGCTGTGTCGTCCATTCTGATGATCACCCAGTTACAGTCATATGCATATACTATACACTTATAGTACAAGAGCACAATCTTATTAGTACCAAAAGCATTTTATAATATCACTTTCATGAAGTGTCAGATAATTTAGTATAATAAAGTTAAAAGATACACAAGAGAACCAGGATGTCTTTTAACTCTTTATTGACCCAACCCACACGCAGAAGTATAATCTGTCCAATACAGAATGAATATCTCACATTACATCAGGTGGCCTTTACTGCCATATATATATATGTACTATATACACTATATGATCTATACCACACAGGTAAAACCACATATAAACACACACCCAGCTACATAAACTTTTGTAATAGAAAAAAATGGAAAACATAACCAACAGAAACCTAAACCACTCCATTTTTTTTCCTTAAGAAAATAGAGACCAAGAAGCTCCTTCACTCTCCTCCTCCTCCCACTCGTCCATCTCCGCCTCCTTTCTCCTGTTCGACTCCTGCTCCTCCGTTTCTCTCTCCTCCTCTCTTCTCCTCTCCTCCTCCTCCTCCTCCTCCTCCTCCTCCTCTCTTCCTCTCCTCCTCTCTCCTCTCCTCCTCCTCCTCCTCCTCTTGCTCTCTCCTCTCCTCCTCCTCCCACCAATCGTCCTCCTCTCTCTCCTCTGCTCCCACTCGTCGTCCTCCTCCTCTTCTCTCCTCTTCCTCTCCTCTCTCTTCTTCTCCTCCTCCTCCTCTCTTCTCCTCCTCTCCTCCTCCCACTCGTCCTCCTCCTCTCTCCTCTCCTCCCACTCGTCCTCTCTCCTCTTCCTCTCCTCCTCCTTCTCTCTTTTTGTGTGCACTGTATTGACACCAACACACAATGTTTTCAAAGAGTTTGAAGAGTTTTGCAATAATTAATAGTGTCACGTTTGGCTGGTTTGGTGTACGTTTTTGTGGTTAGTGTGTCAGTTTAGCAAAAACAAGTTTAGCAAAAACATAGTTTACAAGATTTAAAAAACTAATAGCAGAAGTGGAAGTATAGTTATCATGTAATCAAATAACCATCAATTAAAGAGTCCCTCCCAAAAAAAACACATAAAAGATTACTTTTATCTGGAAAAAAGAACAACACACAAACACACACAAAACATACCCTTGATGCCTGGTGTGGCCATGGTTACAGTCAGACGCACAGTAACAGTGGATGGTTGTCACTTTATACCAAAAATATACAATATATACACAAAATGATATCTGTGTGAGTGTGTTTTTGTGTGTGTGTCTGTGTGTGTATGTGTGTGTAGTCTGTGTATTGTTATATGTATTGTTATGTACAGGTGTGGAGCGTGGGTGTGAAATGCTAAATATTTTATGTGTGTGTGTTTGTTTGGGTGTGTGTGTGTTTGTTTGGGTGTGTGTGTGTTTGTTTGGGTGTGTGTGTGTTTGTTTGGGTGTGTGTGTGTTTGTTTGGGTGTGTGTGTGTTTGTTTGGGTGTGTGTGCTTTCCTTACTTTGGAACAAAGCAGCAAGATATATGACACACATGGTGAATAAGAACAGGATCCAGGAAACCTCGACTCCAGCCATCATAACAGGTTGCAGCCACCAATCAAATGTCTAGCGAGGTCACATGATCAGAAAAGCCACAGACTAGCTCCACGTTGAACTAATAAAACCTTCATAATAAACAATTAAGCTATAAATAAACGAATTTAATAAATATAAATGCAGGCTTCATTTGAAGATAATAGAAGAGGATGCTCAATATCAACAATATGCTGTTGTTTAAATGTTGGCACAGATTATAAAAAGTATTGATAGTCTTCAGTAAGTGGAGATCTTATTTTACATGTTTGTCTTGATAACTTAACACTTTAACTGTCTTACATCATTTTTAAACTAGATTGTAAAACCTGCATGGAGCGGTACTTCTAGACACATAGAAGTAAGTACGCTTTATATACACAAAGACAAGTTACTTACATTCCGTGTCTGACCGTCGTGTATCCAGTTCTCTCTGAGTCCAGTTCTGTGTGAGTGAATCAGACGAAGTCCTGCACGTTCTATTTCGCATAAGTTTCGTTTCTCCTGCAAAAGAAGCAGTTGCTACGCAAGCAAACGGCGTTGATTGGTAAAATGGCGTCATCTTGTGTTGACTTTGATAACTGTGTCTCCGTGTCTATTTTGAAGCAGAATGTATAGGTCAACGATGTAAACATGTGGGACTCAAAGTAAGAGTGTAGAATGATACCAGAGAATCGAGGACCAAACAAGTGTCCTTGCAAAATTCTGTGCACAATTGTGTGCACAATTATAACATTATTTAGGAACGTTCTGTATTGTTAATACTCTGCAAGAACAACATCAGCTCAACGACCACAACATGACAACTCATGACAGGACAGTACAACAAAACAACAACAACATAATCTGAATAATATTGTTTTTCCACGATGCTCTGTGATACAACAGTCCCCTCGCCACCTGCTACCTTTCACCCTCTTTCTCTCTCTTCATCACTCTCTCTCTCTCTCTCTTCATCCCTCTCTCCCTCTCTCTCTTCATCCCTCTCACTCTCTCTCTCTCTTCATCCCTCTCACCCTCTCTCTCTCTCTCTTCATCACTCTCTCTCTTTCTTCATCCCGCTCACCCTCTCTCTCTCTCTCTGTTCATAACTTTCTCTCTCTCTTCATCCCTCTCACCCTCTCTCTCTCTTCAACACTCTCTTCATCACTCTCTCTCTCTTCATCCCTCTCACTCTCTCTCTCTCATCACTCTCTCTCCTCTCTTCATCCCTCTCTCCCTCTCTCTCTTCATCACTCTCTCTCTCTTCATCACCCTCTCTCTCTCTTCATCACTCTCTGTCTCTCTTCATCCCTTTTACCCTCTCTCTCTCTCTCTCTCTTCATCACTCTCTCTCTCTCTCTCTCTCTTCATCACCTCCTCTCTCTCTCTCTCATCACTCCCTCTCTCTCTCTCCTACCTCTCTCTCTACATCTACACTCTCTCTCTCTCTTTCTCTCTCTCTCTCTCTCTAACCTTTCTCTCTCTACCTCTCTCTCTTTCTCTCTCTCTTCTACTTCTCTGTCTCTCTACCTCTCTCTCTCTACCTCTCCCCCCCCCCTCTCTCTAAGTTTAAAAATACACAAGAAACAAGAATGTCTTTTAAACCCTTTATTGACCCAACCCACACTTAGAAGTATATAATCTGTCCAATACAGAGTTAATATCTCTTATTACATCGGGTGCTCTTTACTCTTATATGAATGTGATATATACCAACAATAACTCACTCAGGTAAGACCACGTATAAACACACACACACAGCCACATACACACACACATCCAGCCACATACACACACACACACACACAACACACCACACCAGCCACCCACTCAAAGACACACACCACTCACACACCCAGCCACCCACTCAAAGACACACACCACACACCCAGCCACATACATAAAGACACACACACACCCAGCCCACCCATACAAATACACACACACCCCCCAGCCACATACATAAAGACACACACACACCCATCCACCCATACAAAGACACACACACACCCAGCCACATACATAAACTACACACACCACCCCATCCACCCATACAAAGACACACACACACCCATCCACCCATACAAATACACACCACACACCCCACCCCCCACTCAAAGACACACACCACCCATCCACCCATACAAACCCACACCACACCCAGCCACCCCACTCAAAGACACACACCATCACACACACAGAGGTCTGACCCCCGAGGTGTCACTTGTCATTATATTCTTCAGAACATTTATACATTCCCCCCAGCCCCAGAGCTGTGCCTGCCGCCATCAGGGCCGCGGAGGCCATGTAGCCCCCCCACCCCCAGAGTCGTCGCACCAACAAGCGAAGCCAGGTAACAGTAGTTTCGAATCCTCTCCTCCTTTTTGATCCTCTCTTCCTCATCCTTTCTTCTTTGCTCCTCCTCTCTCATTCTCTTCTTCTCCTCCTCCTCAATCCTTCTCTGGGCCTCCTCATACATCTCGTTGGTGTAGTGTTGTCCCCCCGTTGAACTCCACCATCTCCTCAATCTTCTCCAGCAGCTTGGTGACCTGGGTACCGTCCTCCTTCTCTTCGTTGTTGAAGACGTGGTAGCGACCTCCACAGTCCGTCACCAGTCTACGCAAACCTGCCCCGTCTTTACCTTCCTGGAGAAACTTTTCTATGGTCTTACCCTTCAGCTGGTCTGCGTGGGTGAACAGAACCACGGTGTACATGTTTGAATCCTCTCCAAAGTTCTTCTGGATCCATTTGACCGTGTTCTTCTCCTCTTCCGTGAACCTTCCGATTCTAATAACCAGCAGGAAGGCGTGAGGTCCTGGGACTGACATGTAGACACACTCCTCGATGTGGCTCTTCACTTCTGCCTCTGTCATGGTGGTGTCGAAGAGTCCTGGACTGTCAATCACCTGTATCTTTCTCCCTGCTACTTCTGCCTGCTGTTTCTTACAGCTACTGGTCACTGATTCAGCTGACACGTCCTCTTTAAAGACATTCTGCCCCAGGATGGTGTTTCCTGTTGCACTCTTCCCTGATCCCGTCTTCCCCACCAGAATGATCCTCAGATCAGAGGACTCTGGGAGGAGCCAAGAGGGGAAGTTAACATGGTCGCCTTTTCAAGAAGACAAACACTATATAACATGTTTGTGTGTGAATTTGTTTGTGTAGGTGTGTATCTGTATGTGTGGTGGTTGTTGTGTGTATAGTTGTCTGTGTGTCTGTGTGTTTGTATGTAAAATACATATGCAGAAATATACAATACATACACAAAATGATGTCTGTGTGAGTGTGTTTTTGTGTGTGTGTGTTTGTGTGTATGTGTTTGAGAGAGTCCGTGTGTGTTTGTGTGTGTAGTCTGTGTACTGTTATATACAGGTGTGGAGCGTGGGTGTGAAATGCAAAATATTTTATATGTGTCTGTTTGTTTGGGTGTGTGTGTGTTTGTTTGGGTGTGGTGTGTGCTCTCCTTACCTTGGCACAAAGCAGCAAGATATATGACACACATGGTGAATAGAACAGGATCCAGGAAGCCCCGCCTCCAGCCATCATAACAGGTTGCAGCCACCAATCAAATGTCTAGAGAGGTCACATGATCAGAGAAGCCACAGACTAGCTCCACGTTGAACTAATAAAACCTTCATAATAAACAATTAAGCTATAAATAAACGTATTTAATAAATATAAATGCAGGCTTCATTTGAAGATAATAGAAGAGGATGCTCAATATCAACAATATGCTGTTGTTTAAATGTTGGCACAGATTGTAAAATGTATTGATAGTCTTCAGTAAGTGGAGATCTTATTTTACATGTTTGTCTTGATAACTTAACACTTTAACTGTCTTACATCATTTTTAAACTAGATTGTAAAACCTGCATGGAGCGGTACTTCTAGACACATAGAAGTAAAGTACGCTTTATATACACAAAGACAAGTTACTTACATTCCGTGTCTGACCGTCGTGTATCCAGTTCTCTGCTGTGTGAGTGAATCAGACGAAGTCCTGCACGTTCTATTTCGCATAAGTTTCGTTTCTCCTGCAAAAGAAGCAGTTGCTACGCAGGCAAACGGCGTTGATTGGTAAAATGGCGCCATCTTGTGTTGACTTTGATAACTGTGTCTCCGTGTCTATTTTGAAGCAGAATGTATAGGTCAACGATGTAAACATGTGGGACTCAAAGTAAGAGTGTAGAATGATACCAGAGAATCGAGGACCAAACAAGTGTCCTTGCAAAATTCTGTGCACAATTGTGTGCACAATTATAACATTATTTAGGAACGTTCTGTATTGTTAATACTCTGCAAGAACAACATCAGCTCAACGACCACAACATGACAACTCATGACAGGACAGTACAACAAACAACAACAACATAATCTGAATAATATTGTTTTTTCCACGATGCTCTGTGATACAACAGTCCCCCTCGCCACCTGATACCTTTCACCCTCTTTCTCTCTCTTCATCACTCTCTCTCTCTCTCTCTTCATCCCTCTCACCCTCTCTCTCTCTCTCTTCATCACTCTCTCCCTCTCTCTCTTCATCCCTCTCACCCTCTCTCTCTCTTCATCAATCTCTCTCTCTCTTCATCCCTCTCACCCTCTCTCTCTCTCTGTTCATAACTTTCTCTCTCTCTTCATCCCTCTCACCCTCTCTCTCTCTTCAACACTCTCTTCATCACTCTCTCTCTCTTCATCCTTCTCACTCTCTCTCTCTCATCACTCTCTCTCTCTCTTCATCCCTCTCACCCTCTCCCTCTCTCTCTCTCTTCATCTCTCTCTCATCCTCTCTGTCTCTCTTCATCCCTTTTACCCTCTCTCTCTCTCTCTTCATCACTCTCTCTCTCTCTCTCTTCATCACTCTCTCTCTCTCTCTCTCTCTCACTCTCTCTCTACTACCTTTCTCTCTCTCTCTCTCTACCCTCTCCTCTCCCCCCTCTCTCTCTCTCTCTCCTCTCTCTACTTCTCTGTCTCTCTACCTCTCTCTCCCCCCCTCTCTCTCTAAGTTTAAAAATACACAAGAGAACAAGAATGTATTTTAACCCTTTATTGACCCAACCCACACTTAGAAGTATATAATCTGTCCAATACAGAGTTAATATCTCTTATTACATCAGCTGCTCTTTACTCTTATATAAATGTGATCTATACCAACAATAACACACTCAGGTAAGACCACGTATAAACACACACATCCAGCCACATACACACACACACCACACACACACACCCAGCCACCCACTCAAAGACACACACCACACACACACCCAGCCACCCACTCAAAGACACACACCACACACCCAGCCACATACATAAAGACACACACACACCCAGCCACCCATACAAAGACACACACACACCCAGCCACATACATAAAACACACACACACACCCAGCCACCCATACAAGACACACACACACCCAGCCACATACATAAAGACACACACACACCCAGCCACCCATACAAAGACCACACACACCCAGCCACCCACTCAAAGACACACACCATCACACACACAGAGGTCTGACCCCCGAGGTGTCACTTGTCATTATATTCTTCAGACATTTATACATTCCCCCCAGCCCCAGAGCTGTGCCTGCCGCCATCAGGGCCGCGGAGGCTATGTAGTGCCCCACCCCCAGAGTCGTCGCACCACAAGCGAAGCCAGGTAACAGTAGTTTTCGAATCCTCTCCTCCCTTTTGATCCTCTCTTCCTCATCCTTTCTTCTTTGCTCCTCCTCTCTCATTCTCTTCTTCTCCTCCTCCTCAATCCTTCTCTGGGCCTCCTCGTACATCTCGTTGGTGTAGTGTTGTCCCCCGTTGAACTCCACCATCTCCTCAATCTTCTCCAGCAGCTTGGTGACCTGGGTACCGTCCTCCTTCTCTTCGTTGTTGAAGACGTGGTAGCGACCCTCCACAGTCCGTCACCAGTTTACGCAAACCTGCCCCGTCTTTACCTTCCTGGAGAAACTTTTCTATGGTTTTAACCCTTCAGCTGGTCTGCGTGGGTGAACAGAACCACGATGTACATGTTTGAATCCTCTCCAAAGTTCTTCTGGATCCATTTGACCGTGTTTTTCTCTCCTCCTCCGTGAACCTTCCGATTCTAATAACCAGCAGGAAGGCGTGAGGTCCTGGGACTGACATGTCGACACACTCCTCGATGTGGCTCTTCACTTCTGCCTCTGTCATGGTGGTGTCGAAGAGTCCTGGACTGTCAATCACCTGGATCTTTCTTCCTTCTACTTCTGCCTGCTGTTTTCTTACAGCTACTGGTCACTGATTCAGCTGACACGTCCTCTTTAAAGACATCCTGCCCCAGGATGGTGTTTCCTGTTGCACTCTTCCCTGATCCCGTCTTCCCTACCAGAATGATCCTCAGATCAGAGGACTCTGGGAGGAGCCAAGAGGGGAAGTTAACATGTCGCCTTTTCAAGAAGACAAACACTATATAACATGTTTGTGTGTGAATTTGTTTGTGTAGGTGTGTATCTGTATGTGTGGTGGTTGTTGCGTGTATAGTTGTCTGTGTGTCTGTGTGTTTGTATGTAAAATACATATGCAAAAATATACAATACATACACAAAATGATGTCTGTGTGAGTGTGTTTTTTGTGTGTGTGTGTTTGTGTGTATGTGTTTGAGAGAGTCCGTGTGTGTGTAGTCTGTGTACTGTTATATACAGGTGTGGAGCGTGGGTGTGAAATGCAAAATATTTTATATGTGTGTGTTTGTTTGGGTGTGTGT
>CAEFZP010001140.1:37500-39786 GCA_903064625.1 Mallotus villosus | reverse complement strand
AGAGAGAGAGGCAGGCAGAGAGAGAGGAGAGAGGGGGAGAGACATATAGAGAGAGAGGCAGCAGTGAGAGGCAAGAGAGGAGAAGGGGGCAGAGCGAGAGAGCGACAATAGATAGAGGCAGGCAGAGGCGAGAGAGAGAGAAGGTTGAGGAGGAGGAAAGGAGAGATGGAAAAACAAGGATTAGGGTTGTAAAATGCCAAACACTCAAGGAAAAGCACACTCCCAGATGACGAGGGAATATTAAGCTTTCAAGTCTGAGCAGAGGTGAACCGCCAAGCAGGATGATGCCCTCTCAAAAATCACATCTCCGGCCCCAGGCCTCCATGGGAGGACAGGAGGAGGGAGAGGGGAGACGGAGGAGAGGGGGAGAGGAGGAGAGGGGGGGGAGGGAGAGATGTGGGAGCAGAGGGGGGGAGAGGCGAGGAGGGGCGACGGGGAGGGGGGAAGTAGGGGTGAGGGAGAGGGAGGAGAGGGGGGGAGGGGGGGAGGGAGAGGAGGAGAAGGAGGAGAGGCGGGGGGGGAGATGGGAGAGAGGGGGGAGAGTGGGATGGGAGGGGGGGAGAGAGGGGGGAGGGGATGGAGAGGGAGAGGGGGGGATGGGGGCAGAGGCGCGGGGAGGGGAGAGGAGGAGAGGGGGGAGGGGGGGGATGGGGGAGAGGATGGGAGAGGAGGAGATGGGGCCGGCAGAAAGGGAGAGAGGGGAGAGGGGGGAGGGGGAGAGGAGAGAGGGTGAGGGGGGGTGAGGGGCGAGAGGGGGGGAGGGAGAGGAGGAGCAGGGGGGGAGGGGGTGAGGGGGGTGAGGTGGGTGAGGGGAGAGGAGGAGAGGGGGTGGAGAGGGGGATGAGGGTGGATGAGGGGGTGAGGGGCGGTGTTTGAGGGGGGGGTGAGGGGGTGAGGGGCGATGAGGGGTGAGCAGGGGGAGAGGGGGAGAGAGGGGGAGGGAGGTGAGGGGGAGATGGGGGATGAAGGGGGAGAGGGGGAGAGGGGGAGAGGGGGAGAGGGTGGGGAGGGGGGGTGAGGGGGAGAGGGGAGAGGGGGAGAGAGGGTGAGGGGTTGTGAGGGGGAGAGAGAGCAGGGAGGCCTCACAGGTCTCACCCTGGTGTTGTCGAAGGAGGGTTTTGCTGGTGCTATGTCATAAAGGAGGAGAAGAGCTGGAGAGAGAGGAGAGAGAGAGGAGGAAGATCAGGTTGTTTTCCACATGCTGCTTTAACAAACACACACGCACTGGCACACCTACATACCTGCACACACAGAAACACACCACAGTGCATACACACACAGTGCATACACACAAGTTACCCTGGCGTCTCTGTAGTAGGATGAGTGACGCTGCGGGATCTCTCCTGGCTGCAGTATCCCATATCTGACACAACACACAACACACACACACACACACACACACAAACAGATACGATTATGAGTGTGTGTGTGTGTGTAAGATAAGCAGAGCATGACTGTTAGATGACCATACTAGTCCAGGTGTTCCAAATTGTGATGTAATACAGATGAACCAAAGGTCAAGGTCAGAATAGTCTCACCTGGAGCTTCACCTTTACATTGTCCACTGACACCACCTTATCGGGGAGGAGGGAGGGCAGAGGTCAAACAAGAGAGAGTAGCGACTGGACACAAGCTGGAGAGTCAGGGCAGGGAGAGGCAGGGCTGGGGAGAGGCAGGGCAGGGAGAGGCAGGGCAGGGAGAGGTAGGGTGGGAGAGGCAGGGCAGGGAGAGTCAGGCAGGGAGAGGCAGGGCTGGGAGTGGCAGGCTGGGAGAGGCAGGGCAGGGAGAGGTAGGGCTGGAGAGGCAGGCAGGGAGAGGCAGGGCAGGGAGAGGCAGGGCAGGGAGAGGTAGGGCTGGGAGAGGCAGGGCAGGGAGAGGCAGGGCTGGGAGAGGCAGGGCTGGGAGAGGCAGGCAGGAGAGGTAGGGCTGGGAGAGCAGGCAGGGAGAGGCAGGGCTGGGAGAGGCAGGGCAGGGAGAGGCAGGGCTGGGAGAGGCAGGGCAGGGAGAGGCAGGGCTGGGAGAGGCAGGGCAGGGAGAGGCAGGGCAGGGAGAGGCAGGGCAGGGAGAGGTAGGGCTGGGAGAGGCAGGGCAGGAGAGGTGGTAGGGCTGGGAGGGGCAGGGCAGGGAGAGAAATGGAGAGTGGGGGGACAGGTGGGACAAAGAAGGAGAAGGAAAAGAGAATGCAAGAGAGGGAGAGGGGGAAGGAAAGAGGAGAAGAAGAGGAGAATGAGCAGTGTCTCAACATGGTGGCCAGACAGAGAGAGCTAGAGAGAGACCAGTTCTCAC
>CAEFZP010001140.1:0-32500 GCA_903064625.1 Mallotus villosus | reverse complement strand
TCACAAAACTGTCTTGACAAGATTTTCAGCGCGCAGCTGTTCTCCGGTGATATCCGTGACTCGGTCCTAGTCAGTGCGAGCAACCAGTCCACACCATGTTGCGTTGTCCATAAACACCAAACGCTTTTTCTAGCTGAACAGGTAAATCAAAACTTAAGGTCAAATCAAAGAGTCGTTATCAAACGTTAAAGAGGATCTGGTGGTTGGCACAGATAACCTCATCCATGAACAAGAGATGCCAAAGAGGAGGAAACAATCTCTGTTCTGTACACATTTACACCCTTATACTTCACGCGTGGGAAGACGAGAAACGGCGGACGTCTCCGTTGTCATAAACGATCCATTGACGGAAATATTCATCTATGGATCAGCCTCTCTCTTGTGCACGAAGTAGACTCTTTCGTTGTCGCTATAACCAAAACCACCAGAGTCGGTTGAGATTCGCACCGAACAGGCGGGTGAGGGCGTTAGTCACTCGCCACAGGTGGCACCGTGAACTCACTGATTAGAAAGGCGAGAGATCCTGAGTTGATCGTCGCCGAGAGAGAGAAATGTTACTAACCTCAACAGATCGGCCAACAGTAATTTGACAGGAACTCTCTCACTCTGCAGAACGTGTTTGGACGAGTTGTTATTAGGCCTACATGACGATAACGACTGTAGGCTATGTGTTTCAATAAATACATCTGTAGTCTAAAAGGAAACGATGTGAACTAATGTATTAAAATATAAACTAAATCGTTGAGACATTTCCAGAATTGCTGTGCATGATTGCTTGTCATCTGGCTGTTAAACTGACTGAAATGTTCAGTTTGAAATCATGGCGCAAGATAACATAAATATCTTGGCTATTCTTATGATAATCTTATTTTTCCTCTTCAGACATTGACATGAAATACAAACGTGAAACTGTTTCGTAAAATAGGCCTACCCTACCACTTATCTTTTGGTTTTTCACAATGTATGCTTCATGTTTGACTACCTGCAATGTTGGGGATATCTCGTTGTTATGATCAGTGACCTATGCACTTTAGTAAAGCTCTCTCTTGGAAGTCGCTTTGGATAAAAGCGTCTGCTAAATGAATAAATATAAATGTAAGAATGTGAGGTGTTTGTTTATATGGTCTGTTTCTCTAACCTTTGTCCCCCTCTAGTGTCATGGACGAGGACAGCGAGTTTGAGATTGTTTTGCCAGCATGCTAAAACTATAAACGATAACAATATCACTGAGAAATCCATACACCAAGAAATTCTCATTTAGATTATAGCCCTGCCCATTGGGTACAGCAGTAGAACATTTGGCAGGTCTAAATATCTCTAAACATCTAGATAGCCCCCCCTACCTCCCGCAACTGACTGTGACAATGTGACACTGACATAGCAGAGAATGTATATCTCTCATTTCCTATCTTTCTTATTTCTTTTTCTATCTCTCCCTCCCACATCGCTACCTTCCTTCCATCTCTCCTTCCCTCTCTCTCTCAGACTATCAGGGATTCACCCAGACAGACTTGAAGAGAACACACACATACACACACACACACACACCTGGTCCAATGAAGAGGGACGCACAACCAGAATCCTCAGAACCACAGTGGTCTGATAAGATCAGGAAGGAGAAGAGGGAAGGAGACGAGGGAAGGAGACGAGGGAAGGACACATGTTTATCTTCCTCCAGAAGAACCCATCTCTCTCTCTTCTCTAGAGGAACCACACAGACTGAGACAGGATCATAGGAAGAGAGGATGAGAGGTGGAGGAGGGGAGGATGAGAGAAGGATGAGGGGAGGATGAGAGGAGCATGAGAGGAGGATGGGGTGAGGATGAGGGGAGGATGAGGGGAGGATGAGAGGACGTCAGGAAGGCAGGATCCCACAGGACTATTTGAAGAGAGGATGAGAAGTAGAGAGCAAGAGAGAAACAGGAAGAGAGAAGGAAGGTATAAGAAAGAGAGGATGAGAGGAATAGAGAGACGAAGAGAGAGAGATCCACTCACGGTGAAGCCGATCCCCACTGTGGCAGAGAAGGATCCTGGAATGAACTTCCCCTGGTCGTACTGGACCAGCAGGGAGGTCTTCCCAACGCCACTGTCTCCAACCAGGATGGTCTAGAGGGAGGGAGAGAGAGGGAGAGGGAGAGGGAGAGGGAGAGGGAGAGGGAGACGGGAGAGGGAGAGGGAGGAGAGGGAGAGGGAGAGGGAGAGGGAGAGGGAGAGGGAGAGGGAGAGGGAGAGGGAGAGGGAGGGAGGGAGAGGGGAGAGGGAGAGGGAGAGGGAGGAGAGGGAGAGGGAGAGGGAGAGGGAGAGGGAGAGGGAGAGGGAGAGGGAGAGGGAGAGGGAGAGGGAGAGGGGAGAGGGAGAGGGAGAGGGAGAGGGGAGAGGGGAGAGGGAGAGGGAGAGGGAGAGGGAGGGAGAGGGAGAGGGAGAGGGAGAGGGAGAGGGAGAGGGAGAGGGAGAGGGAGAGGGAGAGGGAGAGGGAGAGGGAGAGGGAGAGGGAGAGGGAGGAGGGAGAGGGAGAGGGAGGAGGAAGATTAGAGGAACCTTAATAGTGCAGGAACCCCTAACCAGTGCCCCTCCATTCACACCCTGGGGCAAGAGGCATCACAGGGAGTGTAGGAGGGCAGCTCTCTAATCTGGTCTCTCTCTCCCTCCTCTGGTCTCCCATTGCTGCTCTCTTTCTTACAGCCTCTCTGCTGTTTCCAAGCTGCTCTCTTCCAGCCCACTTTGCTTTAAAACCTCCAGTGAATACAATGCAATCCAAATGAAGCAGACATTTATTTACTCTGGCTCTCATTCTTGCAATATCACTCTCTCCCTCTCTCTCTCTCAAACTCACTCACATTCTCTCTCTTTTACTCACTCGCTCACTCACATTCTCTATCTCTCATATTAGTTTTTCTCTTCCTCAGTGACACACACAGTGACACACACACACACACACACACACCACACACACACACACACACACACCACACACACACAGTCACACAGTGCATGTTATCTTCAGGGTAAGTGTCCTGTGTCATGCTGACAGTCTGTGGGTACGAGCGCTTGTTGCCGTGGGCGTCTGTCAGCATCGTCGTCATGGTTATCAGCTTGTCGCCGCGTTGCTGGTCTCTGGGCTCCTTGGCAACACCTATCACTCACCCCTCCCCCCACCCCCCACCTCCCTCCACCACCTCCTCTGTCCTTATCCATTCCTCCTCCTCTCCTCTCCTCCCACCCCTCTCTCCCGCCTCCCCCTTCCTCTCCCCACTCTGCTCTTTCCTCCCCCATCTCCCCCCTCTCTTTTTGTTGACATTTATCACAGCAAGCCTCCGAGCCAGCTCACACTGTGTGTCATCAGCTGCCTCAAGACACGCTCAAACGCTATTCACACACCCACACACACACACACACATATTAATCCCTGACGTATGCACACACATCTACATGCACGCACACACACACACACACACATATCTACATGCACACACACACACACACACACAATCTACATGCACGCACACACACACACATATCTACATGCACACACACACACACACATATCTACATGCACGCACACACACACATCTTAATCCCTGAAGGATGCACACACATCTACATGCACGCACACACACACACACACACATTTACATGCACGCACACGCGCACACACACATGCATCTTAATCCCTGACGCATGCACACACATCTACATGCACACACGCACACACACCACACACGCACACACACACACACACAATCTACATGCACACACACAGTCATTACTACTCTGCTCCAGTCACTGGGGTCCTCATCCTCATTTCCTGCTTCAGGCAGAAATATCCCTTTTTTATTGGATGGATGGAGGTGGGGTGTGGAGGGGTAGGAGGAGGGGTGGTGGAGGGGTAGGAGGAGGGGTGTGGGAGGGGTGGGTAGGAGGAGGGGGGTAGGAGGAGGGGTGTGGAGGGGTAGGAGGAGGGGTGTGGAGGGGTAGGAGGAGGGGTGTGGAGGGGTAGGAGGAGGGGGTGTGGAGGGGGTGTGGGAGGGGTAGGAGGAGGGGTGTGGAGGGGTAGGTGGAGGGGTGTAGGAGGAGGGGTGGGAGGGGTAGGAGGAGGGGGTGTGGAGGGGTAGGAGGAGGGGTGTGGAGGGGAGGAGGGGTGGGAGGGGTAGGAGGAGGGGTGCGGAGGGGTAGGAGGAGGGGTGTGGAGGGGTAGGAGGAGGGGGTGTGGAGGGGTAGGAGGAGGGGTGTGGAGGGGTAGGAGGAGGGGTGTGGAGGGGTGTGGAGGGGTAGGAGGAGGGGGTGTGGAGGGGTAGGAGGAGGGGGTGTGGAGGGGGAGGAGGAGGGGGGGTGGAGGGGTAGGAGGAGGGGGTGTGGAGGGGGTAGGGGACGGGGTGTGTGTGGAGGGGTAGGAGGAGGGGTGTGGAGGGGTAGGAGGAGGGGTGTGGAGGGGTGTGGAGGGGGTAGGAGGAGGGGTGTGGAGGGGTAGGAGGAGGGGTAGGAGGAGGGGTGTGGAGGGGTAGGAGGAGGGGGTGGGGAGGGGGTAGGAGGAGGGGTGTGGAGGGGGTGTGGAGGGGTGTGGGGAGGCGGTAGGAGGAGGGGGTGGGAGGGGGTGGGAGGAGGTGGGGGGTGTGGAGGGGTGAGGAGGAGGGGGTGTGGAGGGGTAGGAGGAGGGGTGTGGAGGGGGTAGGAGGAGGGGTGTGGAGGGGTAGGAGGAGGGGGTGGGGGAGGGAGGGGTAGGAGGAGGGGTGTGGAGGGGTAGGAGGGGGGGGGGTGGAGGGGGTGGGGAGGGGTAGGAGGAGGGGTGGGGAGGGGTAGGAGGAGGGGTGTGGAGGGAGGAGGAGGAGGGGTGTGGAGGGGGTAGGAGGAGGGGTGTGGAGGGGTGAGGGGACGGGGTGTGGGAGGGGTGAGGAGGGGTGGGAGGAGGGGTGGGGTGTGGAGGGGTAGGAGGAGGGGGTGTGGAGGGGTAGGAGGAGGGGTAGGAGGAGGGGTGCGGAGGGGTAGGAGGAGGGGTGTGGAGGGGTGAGGGGGCGGGGTGTGGAGGGGTAGGAGGTGTAGGAGGTGGGGTGTGGAGGGGTAGGAGGAGGGGTGTGGAGGGGTAGGAGGAGGGGTGTGGAGGGGGTAGGAGGAGGGGTGGGGAGGGGTAGGAGGAGGGGGTGTGGAGGGGTAGGAGGTGGGGCGTGGAGGGGTAGGAGGAGGGGCGTGGAGGGGTAGGAGGAGGGGCGTGGAGGGGTGTGGAGGAGGGGGGGGTGTGGAAGTGGAGGACGGCGTTCTAGGTCACACCTGGCTGAGCTGGGCTGTATCGCTTTATTTGACAGCGCCATGCCTACAGCAGTACTTCAATAGCCGTGTCTGCCTGATGTGGTCCTCATGAGCTTCATCGTGTCTGCCTGATGTGGTCCTCATGAGCCTCATCGTGTCTGCCTGATGTGGTCCTCATGAGCCTCATCATGTCTGCCTGATGTGGTCCTCATGAGCCTCATCGTGTCTGCCTGATGTGGTCCTCATGAGCCTCATCATGTCTGCCTGATGTGGTCCTCATGAGCCTCATCGTGTCTGCCTGATGTGGTCCTCATGAGCCTCATCGTGTCTGCCTGATGTGGTCCTCATGAGCCTCATCATGTCTGCCTGATGTGGTCCTCATGAGCTTCATCATGTCTGCCTGATGTGGTCCTCATGAGCCTCATCATGTCTGCCTGATGTGGTCCTCATGAGCCTCATCGTGTCTGCCTGATGTGGTCCTCATGAGCCTCATCATGTCTGCTGGACACAGAGCAGATCTGGTGCCTTCTGAGAGAAGTCACAAACACGCAGTGACACACAAGCAGCCACGACCGTGTGACGCACACTACAGGCCAACTGTCCTGAATGAGTCACAAAGACCGAGCACAGCGGGGTGTGTGTGTGTGTGGGTCTGTGTGGGTCTGTGTGTGTGTGGGTCTGTGTGTGTGGGGGGGTCTGTGTGTGTGTGTGTGGGTCTGTGTGTGTGTGTGGTGTGTGGGTCTGTGTGTGTGTGTGTGTGTGTGGGGGTCTGTGTGTGGGTCTGTGTGTGTGGGTGTGGGTCTGTGTGTGTGGGTGTGTGGTGGGTCTGTGTGTGTGTGTGTGTGTGGGGTCTGTGTGTGTGTGTGGGGGTCTGTGTGTGTGTGTGTGGGTCTGTGTGTGTGTGTGTGTGTGGGTCTGTGTGTGTGTGGGTGTGTGGTTTCCACGGGCATCTCTCAAACTAACCCTTATTATTATTTCATAGCAGTCTTATCTAACTTTGATGTCTGTATGTAAACTTTGCCTGATTAACTTGGTGGAGAGATGGTGTGTGGGTGGGAGGGGAGGGAGGGAGGGAAGGAGGGAGGGAGGGAGGGAGGGAGGGAGGGAGGGAGGGAGGGGAGGGAGGGAGGGAGGGAGGGAGGGAGGGAGGGAGGGAGGGAGGGGAGGGAGGGAGGGGAGGGAGGGAGGGAGGGAGGGAGGGAGGGGAGGGAGGGGGGGAGGGAGGGAGGGAGGGAGGGGAGGGAGGGGGGGAGGGAGAGGGAGGGAGGGAGGGAGGGAGGGAGGGGGGGAGGGAGGGAGGGAGGGGGGGAGGGGGGGGAGGGAGGGGAGGGAGGGAGGGGGAGGGAGGGGGGAGGGGGGGGAGGGAGGGAGGGAGGGAGGGAGGGAGGGAGGGAGGGAGGGAGGGAGGGAGGGAGGGAGGAGGGGAGGGAGGGGGAGGGAGGGAGGGGAGGGAGGGAGGGAGGGAGGGAGGGAGGGGGGGGAGGGGGGGAGGGAGGGAGGGAGGGAGGGAGGGAGGGAGGGAGGGAGGGAGGGAGGGAGGGAGGGGGGGGAGGGAGGGAGGGAGGGAGGGGGGGTCTAGGTGGGTGGAGGTAAGAGGGTGGGTCAGAAAGGGAGGGAAGACTGGGGTCCAGTGTTAGGGGATGCTGTTTCCATGGAAACTTGTTCAAAGCTAGACCCCTCCCCCGTTGCTGTTGTTGTTGTCGGGATCAACAGGACATGTCCCTCTGGTTGATACTGTGTCATCACTCAGAGACCCTTCCTTCCTGCTCTCATCTTTCTTTGATGTCACTTCCTGTTCCTCCCAGACAGTCCCGACAATCAGTGTTCTAAGATTCTAGAACACTTTGCACCGCTCTGATCCGTCTGGAACAGTCACGAGGAGAGCAGATGCAGGAAGCAGATTGGCGGGAATCTTACTCAACTGAACTCACGCAAAACACATTTAGCCTACATCAATAATGAATATGAGGAACGAGTGTGTGTGTGTTAGATAAAGACCACAGGGGTGAAGATGAGATAGGCATCAGTAACTCTTCCACACACACACACACACTTTCTCCTGACATGCTCTGCATCTACCCTCGACAGGGCTTAAGGATGTAAATACTCGACAAATAACGTAAGGGCAAATATTAAATACGACAATATTCTATTTCTTAGATATTATAATACTGTGATTTCACACGTAAAGATCGGAAAAGTCAATTACGATATAGTCAGAGACTCAATTATTATATGAGGTTGTTTTCCTCTCTGATACGAAGTATCAAATATAAACAGATCTTGATATAAATTGCTTTAAAGTTTCACTTGTTCTACTGAAGTTGTCACCTTCTGCATGAGATCCTCGTTGTAGGGGAAAGGGTCGACGGTGTCGGTGGACGGTGAGGGCGTGAGACCGTCCTCCGTGTCCGTGTCCACCGCCGATGACCCACCGTAGGCGCTGTCCTCGTACACTATCTCTCCCGGTTCCACGGTCTCCATCTCGGTAACACATTCCATCTCCTCGTCTATCCGTTCCTTCATAGCGGTAGATAATCCTTGTTCTTAGGAGCGACTTTAAATGTCGGTTTTCTATGCGACCTTTGTCAAATAGATTTGAGGTAATTTTAGAAACTTTCTCCCTCTCCGGTTTCCTGTCACTCTCTATTTTGTTTTTGCACGTTGTCGGTCCTCGCCACCCCTCCGTACCTATTTACGCACGAGCGCTCACCGGTTTGTCACTGGCAAGACTTTCAGTCCACCGCTGTGATTGAGCCCTTCGAGAGAAAAAGTCGAATGAAATTTTAAAGCAAATCGCTCAAGCAGGAGACTTACACCTACACGAGTCAAGTATTTATGAGTAAATCATGTCGAGGCTGTGTACGGAAAACTGACGAAGCGGCGCGTGTGTTCAGCTCCCTGGAGAGTTATTTAGCTTCCCGTCTCCACTTCCGTACTGCACCTTACAGTCTACTTTTTTTCTTCCACATGGCTAAAAGAGAGCATTCAACACAGAGAAGGAGGCGGGCCATAAAGACACGAGCCAAACTAGATTACCAAACGGTTTGTTGTTTATTGCACCACCAGTTAATGTTTCTGTCAGCTTTTCCATCGGCCTCTGATTAGTTATGGATCTCTGCTGTGGAGAACTCTCCCTGGTGCTCAACACTGATAGAGACAGGGAGAGGAGGGGGGGGAGAGGAGAGAGGGGGGAGAGAGACAGGGAGAGAGAGCCAGGGAGAGAGAGAGACAGGGAGAGAGAGGAGGGGGAGAGAGAGAGACAGGGAGAGAGAGAGACAGGGAGAGAGAGGAGGGGGGAGAAAGAGAGGACAGGGAGAGAGAGGGGAAGAGAGAGAGAGACAGGGAGAGAGAGGGGAAGAGAGAGAGAGACAGGGAGAGAGAGCCAGGGAGAGAGAGGAGGGGGAGAGAGAGAGACAGGGAGAGAGAGCCAGGGAGAGAGAGAGACAGGGAGAGAGAGACAGGGAGAGAGAGAGACAGGGAGAGAGAGACAGGGAGAGAGAGAGACAGGGAGAGAGAGACAGGGAGAGAGAGAGGAGGGGGAGAGAGAGAGAAGGGGAGAGAGAGGAGGGGAGAGAGAGAGACAGGGAGAGAGAGCCAGGGAGAGAGAGACAGGGAGAGAGAGACAGGGAGAGAGAGAGAGACAGGGAGAGAGAGACAGGGAGGAGAGAGAGACAGGGAGAGAGAGGAGGGGGAGAGAGAGAGACAGGGAGAGAGAGGAGGGGGAGAGAGAGAGACAGGGAGAGAGAGCCAGGGAGAGAGAGACAGGGAGAGAGAGACAGGGAGAGAGAGAGAGACAGGGAGAGACAGGGAGGGAGAGACAGGGAGGAGAGAGACAGGGAGAGAGAGACAGATAACGTGAAAGATAAAGACAAGAAACAGAGGGAGGGGGGAAAGAGAAGGTCAACGAGAGAAGGAGAGAGGAAGGGAGGGATAGAAAGAGGGAGGGATGAAGAGAAGGACAGAGTTTCCACTTCATGCTGAGTCACCGCAGCCCAGAGACATGGGAGAGTTAGAATCCAGAACAGAGGATCCGGAACACTTTGTATTCCGGAACACCCAAGAAGTCCGCTAGACAGCCGTCCCCGTCTGGGTCCTCCGCTGACGTCTCTGTTCCTCCAGACGGAGAGAGACCTGTTTCTGATCATGTGACAGAACGCTGCTCCACAAACCATGCTTGCGTTTCTCGCATCAAATTATTAAAATATCAATATTTCCTAAATGTGACCAGGACAAGGTCACTTAAGAAATCGGGGCGGGGGGTGGATCGAAGAAGTCAAAACTCATTAAAAACAACAACATAACATGTTATTACAACATAACAAAACACATACTTGTATCAGGAAGTCTTTCTCTGAATTGTCTAAAAAGGCAATAATGTCACACCTCATGAAGCAAAGTGAAGGTGTGGTTCATACCAATCATATAACCATCGTCATCGTCATGTCATCATCATTTCAACATTTAAGAAAAGGCAGCATAAGAATCTCTGCTAGGCTAGCGGCACCTTTCAAGAGGATCAAACTCCTCATCCTACTACACACATCCTCAAACAGGAAACGCATCATCAAACAGGAAACGCATCATCGTGTACACATCCTCAAACAGGAAACGTATCCTCAAACAGGAAACGCATCCTCAAACAGGAAACGCATCATCTTGTACACATCCTCAAACAGGAAATGCATCATCTTGTACACATCCTCAAACAGGAAACGCATCCTCAAACAGGAAACGCATCATCTTGTACACATCGTCAAACAGGAAACGCATCATCTTGTAGACGCCCACATGACTATAAACAGGTGACCAGGTGACTGAATGAGAGATGGTAAACTAGAGGCAGGGTGTTAAACTACAGTGGTGGCAAAATAACTGTTTGTGGAACAACATTCTAAATTCATAAGCCACCATTCGCCAAATAGATTATTATTATATTCCTGAAGATAATATCAGGTCTTCATTATAAATATCTTGAGGTGTTTTGTTTGTTTTCTTTTAGTGTTTCGTAAAGAAACACTTGATCTAAGAAAATCCGCTTTAAAACAACTAATCAGCTGTCTGTACAGAGAAACACCACAACGTCCCACCTGACCAGAAACACCACATTGGAGGTGCAGAACAAGGCTTGGTACCAGTCTGACTGAGCCCAGGTCCTCCAAGCCCAAACAGGAAGTCTGAGGTTCCAGACAGGAAGTCCAGGTTCCAGACAGGAAGTCCAGGGCTCCAGACAGGAAGTCCGGGGCTCCAGACAGGAAGCCCAGGGCTCCAGACAGGAAGTCCCAGGGCTCCAGACAGGAAGCCCAGGGCTCCAGACAGGAAGCCCAGGGCTCCAGACAGGAAGTCCGGGGCTCCAAACAGGAAGTCTGACGGCCCAAACAGGAAGTCCAGGGTCCAGACAGGAAGCCCAGGGCTCCAGACAGGAAGCCCAGGGCTCCAGACAGGAAGTCTGAGGGCCCAAACAGGAAGTCCAGGGCTCCAGACAGACAGCCTTGCTTTCAGTTTTGGTCACACGATTTGGTTGAATCTTGAGCCCAGACGAGCCCATACCGTCGATATGATGTGATATGAGTGATGTGTCAGATGAGACAGCGCTCCAGACTCCACTCAGGACCCGGGTGGAAGGGGTTCTGGTCCGCACCGTCTTTCGCTCCAGGAAGACAAATTGAAACCACGTCGGAGCTATAGTTCATGAAGCAAAACACACCCTAACAGAAACACACATTCATATGATAATGATACGTCACAGTAAACCAACTTTAGAGAGGAGGAAACATCTCTCTCCCTCTCTCCGTCTCTTCCTCACTAACAGCAGAGCGGCCAGACAAGGGCATCTCAGCTCTGACCTTTCTCCTGATTGGACGACCCAACTGACCCCTGACCCTTGAGTAACCTTACAGCCATACAGTAAAGTGCACTTCTAACTTGCTCTTAAAACATGCTTCAAAATAAGCATGGTAGTTTAGTTCAGAGGAACCCTTCTCTTCCTCTTCCTCCTCTTCCTCCTCCTCCTCCTCTTCCTCCTCCTCCTCCTCTTCCTCCTCCTCTTAACAGAGTCATCAGTGGAGGTTTGGGGCGGGGCAAAGGAGACTCAATTTGCAAACACCAAACGGAGCACAGACTAAACTAGAGTTCAAAGTTCAAACATGAGGAGGGCGTGACCTTCTCCGTGTCGTGACCTCCGATGACAACGCCTCGTCGGGGCGTCCGTGTGAAAACAAACTGTCAGAGTAAAAGCGGACGACGGAAATAATCCCAAACGACACGTGGAGCGACACAGTCACGTCTGGGACGGTTTGGACGCAGTCTGCATGTGCAAATATCCAGCAGAGAGTGTGTGTGTGTGTGTGTGTGTGAGGCCTTGACCACCTAGTCCGCCCTGTCCAGGGGCTACCTGATCCTCCCGTCAGCCTTGACGGGGCCCAGTTCAGATTTGGGATCGGGGGGACAGTGAGCTCCAGGAGGCCTTGGAGCAGAGGCCCAGAGCGGGGCACAGCGACGAGGCCTGGGGGGCACACAGGCCCCCCACCGCCCAGAAGGCCCCCACGGAGGAGTCCACCCACGCCTCCAGGGGCTTGCCCACCAGCAGGGCCCGGCGCTGGGCCTCGTGGAGCGCAGGCTCCTGGGGAGGGAGGTGGAGGATGGAGACCAGCTGCTGGAAGCTCTGGTCCAGGTACAGGTTACCAGGAGGGCCCTGGTGGAGCCAGCTGTCCTCTTCTGAGGGAGGGAGGAAGGGAGGGAGGGAGGGAGGGAGGGAGGGAGGGAGGGAGGGAGGGAGGGAGGGAGGGAGGGAGGGAGGGAGGGAGGGAGGGAGGGAGGGAGGGAGGGAGGGAGGGAGGGAGGGAGGGAGGGAGGGAGGGAGGGGAAGATGGAGATAGAGAGGTAGGGAAAGAGTATATAAATTCACAGCATGAACCAACCCAGCCTCGTCTCTTCAAGCCCTCGCCACGGGACGAAACGCACTCACGTACCCGACTCCCTCCCTCCCTCCCTCCCACACGCCAAACATCCCTCACATCCCTCCCTCCCTCCCTCACACTCCCTCACTCCCTCCCTCCCTCCCTCCCTCCCTCTCCTCCCACCCCCTCCCCCCCTCCTCCTCTCTCCCAGCCTCACCTCGTCGTAGAGGCTCCCTCCCTCTGAAGGCCAGGGGCGTGACCAGGAAGCGAATTTCTGCCACGCGTTCCCACTGCCTGAGCACGCGTACCGTCCACCCTCCAGGCCTCAGGGGGCGCTGCAGCGGGGGCTTGTACTGCGTGTACTCTGCGTCCGTCTCCACGCTCACGTCGTAGGACGCCGCCACCACGTGCGCCGGGTCGATCCACACGATGGTGGCCGTGAGGTTGGGGCCCCGCGCCCACTTCTGCACCGCCACCGGCTCGTCCAGGGGACCCACGACGCCGCCGAAGTTCCGGAAGATTCTCTCCTTGGGGTCCCACTCAGTACCGATCTGGAGAGGGAGGGACGGGGAGGAGACAGGAGGAGAGGAGATGAGGAGAGGAGAGATGAGATGAGGAGAGATAAGATGAGATGAGGAGAGATGACAAGAGATGAGACAGGAGGAGATGAGAGATGAGGAGAGAGGAGATATGAGAGGAGAGATGAGATGAGGAGAGATGAGATGAGAGGAGGAGAGATGAGATGAGGAGAGATGAGAGGAGATATGAGGAGAGAGGAGAAGTATTTACAGTAATTGAACTGTTATTCCTTTTTCCTTTCATCTTTTCAGTTTTTTTTGCAACTTTTCTGGCGTTGCATGTTATTGTCTCATGGTATAGGATTGAATGGCATATGCCGACTGGCTGACTGCATCCCTGCTGTCTCCACACACCACAACCACAGACACACACACACACACACACACACACACCACAACCACACACACACACACACACACACACACACACATTTCACCTGACGGTCAGTGCGGTCTGCTTCTCACCTCCAGGATCTTCAGTCTCTCAAAGTCCCTGAGGTTGTTGTCAAGCAACAGCGTTGCCTGGGGGATGGCCCACACCTCCAGCATCTCTCTGACCTCCGACCCCACAGCCTGCACCTCCTGACGCACCAGGTAACCCTGGAAACGGTCGTCAAAGAAGTACACGTTCACGGACACGGGGTAGCCAATGGGCTTGTACCTGAGTGAGGAGGAGGAGGAAGAAGATGGAGGTCAATTAAAAACATCAAATAAAATATTTTTTCTGGTTTGTGAAAACCCTCAAGTGAAAGGAGATTAACAGGAGTGATGTCAAATCCATCCACCAATCAGATCCTGACCTGCAGCCCTCCGTCTTGCTATTGGCCGTCTCCAGGCTGCGGAGGCCGAGGCGGAGGAAGGAGGCGTAGGCAGTGAGCGCCACGTCGCTGAGCGCGGCCGAGCCGTCCGCCCCCTCGTGTAGGCTCTCCCAGTAGGCCTGCAGGGACAGCGTTCCCGGGGCGTAGTGACCGTACAGGTGGGCGTCCAGGATGTCCATCGCTTCCTGGTTCACCGTCGACTCAAACTTCCTGGCGAAGAAGGTGGGCCTGGTCAGCTGCTGCAGGGGGGGAGGGGGGGGGAGGGGGGAGGGGAAGGGAGGGAGGGGGAGGGAGGGGGGAGGGGGGGGAGGAGGGGGAGGGGGGGAGGAGGGGGAGGGAGGGGGAGGAGGGGAGGAGGGGGAGAGGGGGAGGGAGGAGGAGGGAGGGACGGGGAGGGAGGAGGGGGAAGGAGGGAGAGAGGTGATGGCAGGAGGTCAGTTAAACATGGACTGACAGAATACTGACTGATAAGCTAACAATAAGTTGTCAGCTCCCCCCCGCCCACAGCCCTCCCCCCTCCCCCCGTCCTGCTACCTGGATCCTGATGAGGTCCTGGGGCTTGAAGTCGTTGGGAGAGCAGCCACACCAGTCCACGATGTGCTTGTACTGACACTTACAGCCCAACTTCCTGTTCCAGTTAGTCACACGCAGGTTGTTGTCCACCATGCTCTCACACAGGTGACTGTTCCCCAGCACGGTGTGAAAGAAGGACTGCAGGGGGAGGGGGGGGGGAGGAGGGGGGGGAGGAGAGGAGGGGGGAGGGGGGGGGAGGAGGAGGGGTTAGCTGACGTGTGTGTGCGTGTACGTGTTTCACTGTGTGTGTGAAATGGACGTGAGAAAGATGTGTAGGTGTGTAGATGTGTTTGTGCGTGTGGTGTGAGTGGGTGTGTGTGTGTGTGTTCATCTATCAATCTAAAGTACATTTCAACACCTCCTCATACGTGCCCTGACACAGTTGTGATCCGATCTGCTGACTGTGTCAGAACTCCTCTAGTCTCAGTACCCAACCTTAAGGCATCTTCCCATCCACACACACACCCACACACACACACACACACACACACACCCCCACACACACACACACACACACACACACACACCACACACACACACACACACACACACCACACACACACACACCTGGGGCTCACCTACCGTCTGGTTCTCAAAACATGTGTTCTCCTGAGTGTGTGTGGGGTGTGTGTGTGGGGTGTGTGTGTGCGTGTGTTGTTGTGTCTGGTCTGAGAGTGTGTGTGTGTGTTGTTGTGGGTGTGTGCGTGTGTGTGTGTACCTCCGCTGGCAGCAGTACGTAGGTGTGTGTGTGTGTGTGTGTGTGTGTACCTCCGCTGGCAGCAGTGCGTAGGTGTGTGTGTGTGTGGGTATGTGTGTGTGTGTGTGTGTGTGTGTGTGTGTGTGGGTGTGTGTGTGTACCTCCGCTGGCAGCAGTGCGTAGGTGTAGTGTGTGTGCGTGTGTGTGTGTGTGTGTGTGTGTGTGGGTGTGTGTGTGTACCTCCGCTGGCAGCAGTGCGTAGGTGTGTGTGTGTGTGTGTACCTCCGCTGGCAGCAGTGCGTAGGTGTGTGTGTGTGTGGGTGTGGTGTGTGGGGTGTGGTGTGTACCTCCGCTGGCAGCAGTGCGTAGGTGTAGAACTGTTTGAGTCCGGCCACCAGCTCATCCTGAGAGGTGATGACGTAATCGACGAAGCGACGCGTGAGAGCGAACCAATCAGAGCCTCCGGACACCTCCAGCCCCTCGGGGATAGAACGCTCCCCCAGACGCCACATGTGGTCGTCACACTCGTGGAAGAGACGATCCAGACCCTGCTTCTTTATAAACCTGGAGGGGGGGAGGGGGAGGGAGGGGGAGGGAGGGGGAGGGAGGGGAGGGAGGGGGGAGGGAGGGGAGGAGGGAGGGAGGGAGGGAGGGAGGGGAGGGAAGGAGGGAGGAGGGAGGGAGGGAGGGAGGGAGGGAGGAGGAGGGGGGGAGGGGGGGGAGGGAGGGAGGGAGGGAGGGAGGGGGGGAGGGGGGGGAGGGGGAGGGAGGGAGGGAGGGAGGGAGGGAGGGAGGAGGAGGGGAGGAGGGGAGGAGGGAGGAGGGGAGGAGAGGAGGAGGGGAGGAGAAGGGGGTAATGTGAGACACAACGTAATAAAATAGAAGACAGCAGACAAAGCAGAGGTGTGTGTGTGTACCTGGCGTTCTCTCTGCCATGTGACTTGAGGAAGTTCTTATCTCTGTGCTTAGACAGGAACACCACCAGCTCATCATTGGTCCTGAGAGAGAGCAGGAAGGGAAGATGCAAATAAACAGAAAGGAAATGAAACTGTTAGGGAGTAGTACAAAGTGTGAGTGAGGGACACTGCATTTCTCTGTGTGTGTGGTGTGTGTGCGTGGTGTGCAGGATGGGTGTGTGGGTGTGTGTGTGTGGTGTGGGTGTGACTGTGTGTGTGGGTGTGTAGTGTGGGTGGTGTGTGTATGTGTGTGTGTAGTGGGGTGTGTGTGTGATGGTGTGCGTGAGTGTGTGTGTACTGGTGTGGGTGTGGTGTGTGCGTGTGTGTGTGTGGTGTGTGTGTGTGTGTGTACTGGTGTGTGTGTGTAGTGTGTGTGTGCGTGGTGTGTGTGTGCGTGTGTGTGTGTGTGTGTGTATGTGTGTGTGAGTGTGTGTGTGTGTGGGTGTGTGTGGGTGTGCGTGTGGTGTGTGTGTATGGGTGTGTGTGAGTGCGTGTGAGAATGTGTGTGTGTGTGTGTGTATGTGTGTGTGGTGGGTGTGGGTGTAGTGTGTGTGTGTGTGTATGTGTGTGTGTACAGTGGTGGTATGTGTGCGTGGGTGTATGTGTGTGTGCAGACTGTGGTGTGTGTGTGCGTGTCTGTGTGTGTGCAGACTGGGTGGTGTGTGTATGTGTGTGTGCTGACCTGTGTGTGTGTGTGTGTGTGTGGTGTGCGTGTCTGTGTGTGTGCAGACTGGTGGTGTGTGTGTGTGTGTGTGGTGTGTGTGGGTGTGTGTGAGATGGTGGTGTGTGGTGTGTGTGTGTGTGTGTGTGCAGACCTGGTGGTGTGTGTGTGTGGTGTGTGTGTGTGTGTGTGTGGTGTGTGTGCAGACTGGTGTGTGTGTGTGGTGTGTGTGTGTGTGGATGTGTGTGTGTGTGTGTGTGTGTGGGTGTGTGTGTGCAGACATGGTGGGTGTGTGTGTGGTGTGTGTGTGTGTGTGTGAGACTGGTGGTGTGTGTGTGTGTGTGTGTGTGTGCAGACCTGGTGGTGTGTGTGTATGTGTGTGTGTGTGTGTGTGTGTATGTCTCAGACCTGGTGGTGTGTGTTGTGTGTGTGTGTGTGGTGTGTGTGTGTGTGCTGACCTGGTGGTGTGTGGTGTGTGTGTGGTGTATGTCTCAGACCTGGTGGTGTGTGTGTGGTGTGTGCGGTGTGTGTGTGTGTGTGTGTGCAGACATGGTGGTGTGTGTATGTGGTGTGTGTGGTGTGTGTGTATGTCTCAGACCTGGTGGTGTGTGTGTGTGTGTGTGTGTGTGTATGTCTAGACCTGGTGGTGTGTGTGTGTGGTGTGTGTGTGTGTGTATGTCTCAGACCTGGTGGTGTGTGTGTGTGTGTGTGTGTGTGGGTGTGTGTGTGTGTGTGTGTGTATGTCTCAGACCTGGTGGTGTGTGTGTGTGTGTGTGTGTGTGTGTGCAGAACTGGGTGGTGGTGGTGTGTGTGTGGTGTGGTGTGTGGGTGGTGTCTGTGGTGTGCAGAACTGGTGGTGTGGTGTATGTGTGTGTGTGTGTGTGTGTGTGGTGTGTGTGATGACTGTGGTGCTGGTGTGTGTGTGTGTGGTGTGTGGGTGTGGTGTGTGGTGTATGTGTGCAGACCTGGTGGTGTGTGGTGTGTGTGTGTGTGTGGTGTGTGTGGGTGTGGTGTGTGTGAGATGGTGGGTGTGGGTGGGTGTGTGTGTGGGGTGTGTGTGTATGTCTCAGACACTGGTGGTGTGTGTGTGTGTGTGTGTGTGGTGTGGTGGTGTGTGTGGTGTGTGTGTGTGATGTCTCAGACCTGGTGGTGTGTGTGTGTGTGTGTGTGTGTGTGTGTGTGCAGACCTGGTGGTGTGTGTGTGTGTGTGTGTGTGGTGTGTGCAGACCTGGTGGTGTGTGTGTGTGTGTGTGTGTGTGTGTATGTCTCAGACCTGGTGGTGTGTGTGTGTGTGTGTGTGTGTGTGTGTGTGTATGTCTCAGACCTGGTGGTGTGTGTGTGTGTGGTGTGTGTGGTGTGTGTGCAGACCTGGTGGTGTGTGTGTGTGTGTGTGTGTGTGCTGACCTGGTGGGAAGTCCGTAGCGCTCAGGTTGATGTAGAAGTCCCAGCTCCAGTCCTTCATGTACAGCAGGTCCTGCATGCTCCTCAGGTAGGCCTTCAGCAGGCTGGCCCCGCCCCAGATGGTGACCATGCGCCAGGGCGTGGCACGCACGTTAGGGTACTGACGGGCCAGCTGCTCCACCTCCCGGTGCAGGTAGTTGGAGCGCTGCACAGAGGGGCGAAACAAGCATGCCGAGAGTGTGAAACGAGGGAAGGAGTCACAAGCTCCGGATGAAGACCTGAGGCATGGGAGGAACAGAAAACAAACAGACCCTATGCTCCAATCAAGGGGTGGATTTATTTTCTAGTTAAAGTGCAGCAGAGCAGGGTGGGGTTAGATCGAGTGAGGGGCAGCGGAGCAGGGTGGAGTTAGACCGAGTGAGGGGCAGCGGGGCCGGGTGGGGGTTAGATAGAGAGAGGGGCAGCGGAGCCGGGTGGAGTTAGATTGAGTGAGGGGGCAGCGGGGCGGGTGGGGTTAGATGGAGTGAGGGGCAGCGGAGCGGGTGGAGTTAGATTGAGTGAGGGGCAGCGGAGCCGGGTGGAGTTAGATGGAGTGAGGGGCAGCGGAGCCGGGTGGGGTTAGGGCCTACCTTGTCCACGTGGATGTAGTAGTAGTGGTCTCGGTGGTAGATGGCCTTCAGGAGACGTTTGAGCTGGCGTAAGGCGCGCCCGTGAACGACCAGGACGAACGCTATCCTCACTGGGTTCTCTACCTTCGACAAGTCGTTATCTAACTCCTCCCTGTCTGCTGCACTGGAATGGACAGGCCTGGGAGAGAGAGAGAGAGGAGAGAGAGAGAGAGAGAGGAGAGAGCGGGAGAGGGGAGAGGGAGAGGGAGAGAGGGAGAGGGAGAGGGAGAGGGAGACGGAGAGGGAGAGGGAGAGGGAGAGGGAGAGGGAGAGGGAGAGGGAGAGGGAGAGGGGAGAGGGAGAGGGGAGAGGGAGAGGGAGAGGGAGAGGGAGAGGAGAGAGAGATGGAGAGAGGGGAGAGAGGGAGAGGAGGAGAGAGAGATTATCTTTACTGAACAGCATAACATGGTCTTACTGAAGTTAAAGGTGGGGGATTTGAACAACGTCATTACAACGTCATTACAACGTCATTAAGGTTATTTGTGTTCCTAGCTGCTCCCCACCCAGCATCTCCATGTAATATTAACCATCTGCTCTGCACACATGAAACATGCAGGAGCTACTAAATGTGCAGATCAATTATTAAGCATGTCAGAGTGTGGGAGCGAGAGAGGGTGGGGCTATACGTGTGGTGTGTGTGTGTGTGTGTGTGTGTGTGGGTCTGTGTGTGTGTTGTGTGTGTATGTGTTAGTGTATGTGTGTGTGTGGTGTGTGTGTGTGTGGTGTGTGTGCGTGGTCTGTGTTGTGTGTGTGTGTGTGTGTGGTCTGTGTGTGTGTGTGTGTGTTCCTTCCTGGGAGGGAACTTCATCGTTACCGTGGGGATAGACTTCAGGGTGAGACGACTGGACACATCTCTAGCTCCTAGACCCTCCACTGAACTGGTTGTTTGATGTTAATCTCTCTTTATAGAGCTGTGTGTGTGTGTGTGTGGTGTGTGTGTGTAGTGTGTGGTGGTGAGTGTGTGTGTGTGTGTGTGGTGTGTGGGTGTGTGAGTGTGTGTGTGTGTGTGGTGTGGTGTGTGTGTGTGTGTGTGGTGTGTGTGTGTGAGTGTGTGTGTGGTGTGTGTGTGTGTGGGTGTGTGTGGGTGAGTGTGAGTGTGTGTGTGTGGTGTGTGTGTGTGTAGTGTGTGTGTGTGTGTGTGTGTGAGTGTGTGTGTGTGTGTGTGTGTGTGTGGTGTGTGTGTGAGTGTGTGTGTGTGTGAGTGTGTGTGTGTGTGTGTGTGTGTGTGTGTGTGTGTGGTGTGTGTGTATGTGTGTGTGTGTATGTGTGTGTGTGTGTGTGTGTAGTCACGTGGTGGGGCAGTAGTGACTGGAGGCTCTGTGTGTGTGTGTGTGTGGTGTATGTGTGTGTGTGTGTGTGTGTGTAGTCACCGTGCGTGGGGCAGTACTGCGGCAGGCTCTGGGGCATGAGCCGTCCTGCCTGATGCTGACAGACGATGTCGGCGATCTCCTGTCGGCACCCCCTGCTGGCGGCCCGGTGCAACGCAGACACGGCGTCCTTCCCCGTGATGTCACACGCACGCACAAAGTCACTGCTGGGGGGCTGCGGCCCCCCTCCACGCTCCCGGGCTCCCCAGGGAGCAGAGCCAGCCCCCTCTGGGGTCACTGGCGTTCTGCTGCTGGAGGGGTCATGGGGAAGACCCCCGACCTCGGACCCCCCCGCCGACCGCCCCAACCCCGGGCCACAGGGGGCTGTTGTTGCCCGCCCCTGGAGGGGGGGCTTGCCCCGGCGCTTGGCGGTGGCCCCCGCGGCGGAGGGCGCTGGCGGCCGTGGAGCCACGTCCTCTCAGCGTGGGCGTGGCTCGGGCTCCCCTGCCTCCTGATAGGCTGTTCTGAAGCTCACAGGACGCAGCGTCACGCTTCGGGTCATGGCTGTTGTGGTCGGGGAGCTTCGACCTCGGGTCTTCCTCTGAGGGAGGGAGGGAGGAGAGGAAGAGGAGAGAGAGAGAACAGGAGAGGGAAAAGAGAGAGAGAGAGGAGGAGAGAAACATGAGAGGAAAGAGAGAGAGAGGGAGAGAGAGACGAGAGAGAGGTGAGAGAGAGGAGAAGAGAGAGAGTCAGGAAGTTAAAATAGACCATCAAATCCTCTCAAATCATCATGTTCCAACACCACACGGAGACCACCGACAAACGACCAATCACACGACAGAAGACACTTCTGGAAAGAGGATTCACCCTCTAAGAACCACAATAACAACAGCAGCAGTATGGACGATCCCAGCAGTGTATTAATAGAGCCTTTAGTGGAGTAATCTGGGGAAAACAGAGACACACACACACAAACACACACACACACACACACACTGTTTCAGACAAGCACATGCCAGGACTATGTCATCATCACCTCCTTCTACCCTACACCTAGAAACTGATGTACTGATGTCATGGATTCACTTGCAGATGTTGTCATCCAAAGTGACAGGGGGATTTGAACCGTGGTACCGCCTACCACTGAGCTTGTAGCCGCCCCCATGTGACACACAGACTTTCCAGAGTCACGGTGGGGCTCGACTGAAGCAGTTTGAGGAGAAATGTTTGACACACACAGGAAATAGGAAACAGCTAGTCTTACTGAAATATTTGAGATGGAGAGAAGGAGCAGAGAGGAGAGAGAGAGGATCAAGTGAGAGAGCGATGAGAGAGAGAGTGAGCGACGAGAGTAGAGAGCGAGAGAGAGAGGAGAGAGGAGAGCGAGGAGAGGAGAGCGAGAGAGACGGGATCAAGTGAGAGAGAGGGGATACTGGATGGAAAAACATAGGCAGAACTGTTTTGACTTCTGGCATGGCGAGTGTTACAGCTTACCACACTGGATACTGGACTGTGGATAAGCACCCTCAAATTTGCACTGTGTGTGTGTGGGTGTGTGTGGTGTGTGTTGGTGTGGGTGTGTGGGTGTGTGTGTGTGTGTGTGTGTAAAACAACAGTGAGTGAGTTGGCCACTTCTGTCCCTGTCAGACTGGCAAGGAGGGATGGAGGAGGGAGGGTTTGAGAGGGAGGGAGGGTGGAGAGGGAGGGAGGGTGGAGAGGGGAGGGAGAGTGGGAGAGAGGGAGGGTTGGAGAGAGGGAGGGGGGACGAGGGAGGGAGGGTTGGAGAGGAGGGAGAGAGGGTGTGTGAGAGGGAGGGTGGAGAGGGAGGGGGAGGGTGGAGAGGAGGGAGGGAGGTTAGGGTGGTATGTTGGAGAGGGAGGAGGGAAGGGTGAGAGGGAGGTGAGAGGTGGAGAGGAGGGAGGGTTGGAGAGGGAGGGAGAGAGGGAGAGGAGGGAGGGTTGAGAGGGAGGGAGAGGAGAGAGAGAGGGAGGGAGGGGTGAGGGTGGGAGTTGGAGAGGGAGGATGAGAGAGGGGAGAGGCGGGTTGGAGAGAGGGAGGGAGGGAGAGGGGAGAGGAGAGGATGGTCGAGTGAGATGGGAGGGTGTTGGAGGGGATGGGAGAGGGGAGGGTTGGAGAGGGGAGGCAGGGTCTGGAGAGAGAGAGAGGAGGGAGGGTTGAGAGGGAGGGAGAGAGAGAGGGAGGGTGGAGAGGAGGGAGGGAGGGTTGGAGAGGGATGGAGGGAGGGTTGGAGAGGGAGGGAGGGTTGGAGAGGGAGGGAGGTGGAGAGAGAGAGGGAGGGTGGAGAGGGAGGGAGGGTGGAGGGGAGGGAGAGGAGGGAGAGAGGAGGGTTGTTGGAGGGAGGGAGGGAGAGGGAGAGAGGGAGGGTTGGAGAGGGAGGGAGAAGAGGGAGAGAGGGAGGGAGGGTTGGAGACGGAGGGAGGAGAGGGAGAGAGGGAGAGAGGGAGGAGGGAGAGAGGGAGGGTGGAGAGGGGAGGGAGGGTTGGAGAGGGAGAGTAAGAGGGAGAGAGGAGGGCGGGAGAGTGGAGAGGGAGGGGAGGGTGGAGCGGGAGGGAGGGTGGAGGAGGAGGTTTTTTGAGAGAGGAAGAGAGGGCGAGGGAGAGGGAGGTGGAGAGTGGAAGAGGTTGGAGGGAGGGTTGGAGGGAGGGTTGGAGACGATTGGGAAGGAAAAGAGGGCGAGAGAGGGGAGGGAGGGAGAGGAGGTTGCGGACAACAAACTGAGCAAAATGTGGGCTCTCGCCAGTCACCACCCGCGCTGAGACTGACCCTGGTGCCAGAGGAGACTGCATGGGCCAGGTAACACACACCCACACACACACACACACACACACACACCCACACACACGTAGGGTGGGGCATAAGAGATGACATGTGGCACGTGTTCAAACTGCTTCTGATGAGAGCACACCAGCTAGAAGGACGCCACTGAACAAGGAGAACACACACGCACCACATGTTCTCACACACTAACCTCTCTCTCTCCCACGCACTAAAAAGCGAAATGTCGACAACCACATTCTCTACCTATCTTAATGCTCCTCAGTACTGAGGCAGTCTGTATCTCTCTATGTTCAGTGCAGAGGCAGTCTGCCTCTCTCATGTTCAGTTCAGAGGCAGTCTGCCTCTCTCATGTTCAGTACTGAGGCAGTCTGTATCTCTCATGTTCAGTACTGAGGGCAGTCTGTATATCTCATGTTCAGTACTGAGGCAGTGCCTCTCTCAGGTTCAGTACTGAGGCAAGTCTGTATCTCTCATGTTCAGTACTGAGGCAGTCTGTATCTCTCATGTTCAGTACTGAGGCAGTCTGTATCTCTCATGTTCAGTACTGAGGCAAGTCTGTATCTCTCATGTTCAGTACTGAGGCAGTGCCTCTCTCATGTTCAGTACTGAGGCGTCTGCCTCTCATGTTCAGTACTGAGGCACAGTCTATCTCTCATGTTCAGTACTGAGGCAGTGCCTCTCTCATGTTCAGTACTGACGCAGTGCCTCTCTCATGTCAGTACTGAGGCAGTGGCCTCTCTCATGTTCAGTACTGAGGCAGTGCCTCTCTGCATGTTCAGTACTGAGGCAGTCTGTATCTCATGTTCAGTACTGAGGCAGTCGTATCTCTCATGTTCATACTGAGGCAGTCTGTATCTCATGTTCAATACTGAGGCAGTCTGCCTCTCAGGTTCAGTACTGAGGCAGTGCCTCTCTCATGTTCCAGTACTGAGGCAGTCTGTATCTCTCATGTTTGCAGTACTGAGGCAGTCTGTATATCTCATGTTCAGTACTGAGGCAGTGCCTCTCTCAGGTTCCAGTACTGAGGCAGTCTGTATCTCTCATGTTCAGTACTGAGGCAGTCTGTATCTCTCATGTTCAGTACTGAGGCAGTCTGTATCTCTCATGTTCAGTACTGAGGCAGTCTGTATCTCTCATGTTCAGTACTGAGGCAGTGTTCCTCTCTCATGTTCAGTACTGAGGCAGTGCCTCTCTAATGTTCAGTACTGAGGCAGTCTGCCTCTCATGTTCAGTACTGAGGCCAGTCTATCTCTCATGTCAGTACTGAGGCAGTGCCTCTCTCATGTTCAGTACTGAGGCAGTCTATCTCTCATGTTCAGTACTGAGCAGTGGCCCTCTCTCATGTTCAGTACTGAGGCAGTGCTCTCTCATGTTCAGTGACTGAGGCAGTCTGTATCCTCTCATGTTCAGATACTCGAGGCAGTCTGTATCTCTCATGTTCAGTACTGAGGCAGTCAGTGTATCTCTCATGTCAGTACTGAGGCAGTCTGTATCTCATGTTCAATACTGAGGCAGTCTGCCTCTCATGTTCAGTACGAGGCAGTGCTCTCTCATGTTCAGTACTGAGGCAGTCTGTTACTCTCAGTTCAGTACTGAGGCAGTCTGTATCTATCATGTTCAGTACGGAGGCCAGTCTGTATCTCTCATGTTCAGTACTGAGGCAGTCTGTATCTCTCATGTCAGTACGAGGCAGTTGTATCTCATGTTCAGTACTGAGGCAGTCTAATCTAAGTCAGTACTGAGGCAGTGCTCTCTCATGTTCAGTACTGAGGCAGTTCGTATCTCTCATGTTCAGTACTGAGGCAGTCTGTATCTCTCATGTTCAGTACTGAGGCAGTCTGTATCTCTCATGTTCAGTACTGAGGCAGTGCCTCTCTCAGTTCAGTACTGAGGCAGTCTGTATCTCTCATGTTCAGTACTGAGGCAGTCTCGCTCTCTCTCATGTTCAGTACTGAGGCAGTCTGCCTCTATCATGTTCAGTACTGAGGCAGTGCCTCTCTCATGTTCAGTACTGAGGCAGTCTGCCTCTCTCATGTTCAGTTACTGAGGCAGTGCCTCTTCTCAGGTTCAGTACTGAGGCAGTGCCTCTCTCATGTTCAGTTACTGAGGCAGTGCCTCTCTCATGTTCAGTACTGAGGCAGTGCCTCTCTCATGTTCAGTACTGAGGCAGTCTGCCTCTCCAGCCCCTGGGCAGGTGCTCCTCTGCTTTGCACAGAGGAACAGGAAGGCAGGGACTCAGAGCAGGAAGATCACAAACAGAAGTCAAAACGTGGACACCACTTCCTCCTCGGAGAAAGGTCCCATTTCCTGTCAGTAAACCAGGCTGGTTTCTATAGCCACAAACACTACAGACTAGAGACAGTGCTGTTCTACATGCTAGCTAGTCAGCCTGCATCAGAACACCAGCTAATGTCAGCCAGGAACACGCTTCACTGGATCACGGTGTGTGGAGCTGGGACACTGCTGGGTGTGGAGCTTGACACTGCTGGATCACAGTGTGTGGAGCTTGACATGATGATCACAGGTGTGGAGCTTGACCACTGCTGGATCACAGTGTGTGGAGCTTGACACTGCTGGATCACAGTGTGTGGATCTTGACACTGCTGGATCAGAGTGTGTGGAGCTGGACATGCTGGTGTGTGGAGCTTGACAATGCTGGATCACAGTGTGTGGAGCTGGACAATGCGGATCACAGTGTGTGGAGCTTGACACTGCTGGATCACAGTGTGTGGAGCTTGACACTGCTGGATCACAGTGTGTGGAGCTTGACACTGCTGGATCACAGTGTGTGGAGCTGGACACTGGGATCACAGTGTGGGAGCATTGACACTGCTGGATCACAGTGTGTGGAGCTGTACGAAATGCGGACTCACAGTGTGTGGAGACTTGTACACTGCGAGTCACGGTGTGTGTGGAGTTGACACTGCTGGATCAGACGGTGAGCTGAAGTGACTGAAGGTCTCCAGGCCGTCACAGGAACTCAGCAGCTACTCATTACCCAGGAAGCAAGGTGGAGGATCGGGCACCAGGGACACAGCTAGCCAGAGATCCAGGTGGGCCTCTGCTGTTGCCAGGTAACAAGTCCCAGTAAACCACAGAGGAACATTCTCAGTTACCATGGAGTTTGTAGGCTACAGCTTAGTTACAGAGCAGAACATGAACATAGAATCAGATTACGAAGACTTGCAAAACCTCTCAAATATGATGTAGTATTAGTGGATGGTAGAAATGGACAAGCTGTCAAATTAAGAACACCATCCAAGTTCTTGATTTTACTCAAATATATTCATGTTTGTGGTTGCTAGCTGGTTGGTAATATGTAGGACTGGCTGGATTGCTACTGTACACCAGAAAGAACATAATTTGACATGAGAACATGGTAATAGACTGCTTTCATGCCGACAAGACTAACACGTGACAACACGAAACACTAATGAATAGAGATTAATATTATCAGCACAGCGAGACCGCAGAGACTTCTGGCTCAAGACTGCCGAGCATTGAGTAGGAGGAACGGGCCGGGGTAAACCTAGACCCTAGTCACATTCCACATGCTCGCTCTAACTCGTCGCCTGTCAGAAATTGACGTTACCCCGCAAGTCTTGACATCTACTTTCAATAAGCGCCCGTCTCAGATTCCAGATATTGCTTTTCTGTACTTTTCCCGTTCGCTTCGAGAGAGTCTCACACTCGACTTTGAATTGAACTGAATTCCGATGTGAAAAGCCAAACTAGAAAAGCTGGGGAACGACACAGATGACATTATCCTAATTTGGCAGCAAACCCAATATCGACATGATAAAGCAACTGACACTATCACAACTGGCTCGTCTTTGCTTCACTTTGATTGGCTTGCTGTAGTCAAATGACGGCTCAACCACTCACAATATACACACAAACTGGCATCTGCCGACTGGATAGCTACAACAACATCCATCAGATATTCTTTTTTTGCAACGCTAGCTTAGCTGGCCATATGAATTAGCTGACACAGAAGACGAGCCAGATAGACAAGTGCTACTGTACTGGGTGTGCTCGTTTTGTATCTCCAGCTGGACTCAACTGGCCAACATCTTCCAAGGATCTCCAGCAAGTCACAATAATATGTGTAGTGATCAATAAAATGACGCTAACTATAGATGCACTCAAGACCATATTCTTACGTGTGTGTGGCAAATTCAGAAAGGAAAACGCAGTTGCAAACAAACAATGAAAGCAGAAGTTCGCTTTGATCCGTAACCCCGGCGGGCGCCCACAACTACACTGAAGTACTATCCAGAGAAGCAACGGTAAATAGCTTATGTTTAGCTCGTTACAGACCCTACACGTATTGTTGACATGGCGATCACCCAAGTCCTTTACTCTCACCTCTGCGTCGCTCTCTTCAAGACTCAGGCTCCAGGAGACTAGTCCTTGAATCAGGAGGAGCGTTAGCGCGGCGGCAATCGCTAGTTTGTATCGTCGGAGGAGCTTCAATACCCGAACGCTGGCCACCATTTTTCGACTCTCCTCTAACGTGAGCGCGTGTGCGAAAGAGATTTCTGAGATGAGCGCGCACGTAAAGTTACGCTGGCCGTTGCTTCAGGTGCAAGTTTCTGTCCTGTTGCGTCGGTTTCTTGATGTAGTAAAAGCCTTCATACAAACGAATTAACGAATTTAACTCAATGTATAGGCCTATTGTTGTAAAACAGCATAGCAGTACCTTTTAAAAGTTATCACTTTTTTTTTAAATCATGAGACTTTCAATCATGAGACGTTAAATCATGAGACTCAATCATAAAAAACAAGACACATCTAAAACCTATTTTGAATAGAGTAGCCCAGAGCCATATACAAATATATTTATACAAATATATTTGTATATGGCTCTGGAGTAGCCTACCTATATTTGCAAACACACTATAAAATCCATCGGTAAAACGTTGCTGCAGTTTTGTTTTTAACAGCAGGTGGAACCATCTCCCTCTTGTTGCCGTGTGATACGCGTCTCCAAGGTAACCAGCAACTCCAACGAGAAATGCAAAGACTGACTGGAGCTAGTCTGAATCCGATCGTGATTCTCATCAACAAAGACAATCATTTTACAAAGTTATCGCCTTCACACATTTGGGGATTTAGCTGGTGCGTTCCATTAGGAGTCGCAGTTAATCAGAGAAAGACCTTTTAAAATATAAGTCTGTTAAAATATTTACTTCGTAAAACTGGTCTATTGAATCACCTGGATTTTTGTTGTTGTTTACAAGTAAGTAGTCTAGCAAGCTGGATGTAAAATTTGCTAAATTAAAGCGATACTTGAGGCCGGGCCAACGTGACCAGATAGTAGGATATGCATGAAAAGTTACCCATTAGGTGACTACACGCGTTTGTCATCAATTTCTGGTGTCCCCAGTGGCAACGTCACGGGATTGGAGAGAGCGACAGTGAGCGAGAGAGCGTCAGGACTCAAATACTGAGGGATGTTCATTGAGATAGTCAGATCCGACTTTCGGACGGAGCACACTGCACTTGCATGTCTCGCTGTGACGGTAACGGGACAGGGAATAACGTCGCGACATAGGCTACTACTTCTCACTTCACAATAACAGAACATAGTTTTTGTCAAAGTCTGAAAGGTTGACATACAACAGAATTAATCAGAAATGTCCACCGGAAATACCACTAGTCCGTCGCTCAGATCCGATCAGCTCACGATCATCGTTGCTTCATGTAAGTTGATCAAGAAGATTCATTTTTACTTATTATATTGTAATGGTGGTTGAAATGTGTGCAGAATATTTAAATGCTCACTAATCTAATGTAGTCTGAATTTAAATGTTTACAGTAATGTTTCTGTTGTAACAACACAACTAATTGACCTATCCGACATACAGATAGCCTGACTAAAGATGTGTAGGGAAACGTTTGTTTTGGAAAACGTAGTTGGCAGTTGGAAAACGTGCCGGTTTATTTCCCTCTCTATGCAAACAGAGGTGATAAGATAAGGACGAAGTATTACATTTATTGTACCGGAGCTCAGAGTAGGCTCCTCTCAGCTATGTTCTTATCAAATGAAACTGAAGTGTTTTTCATACAATCTCTTCTCATATTAACCGTTATCTAATATGATAAAAGCCGAGACTAGTTTCCATAAGAACTAAACAGCACAGAACGTATCAAATTGGAAGTACAAAGAACATAAACTGTGTAACACAGATTGACACCCACCCCTCTTATCATAAATCAACGAGATGTATTTTACTGAATGAGAGAATGGAAATAGACTCAGACTATTACACACGTCAACAGGCATGTCATGGTTTTGATGTCCCCCGGTGTTGATCAGAACCAGTTCTCTCCAGATCTATAACTCATAACAACATTATAAAGCATGTGTTACAAGCAACATCACAAAATAACTTCCCAGTTCCCCACAGATCAGAAACGATGATAAACAACTTAAACCCTCAGAGAAGGCACAGGAAAACTCTGCCTCATTTTGTGGCCCTCCTCAGTCTGTCTCTAGTGAGGGCCAGGGATCGTCATGGGAACCGACCCTGCCAGCCAAAAGGCTGATCACCTCTCTGTTAACATTGTTTTCCTTTTCTCTCTCCCTCCCTTTTTTCTTGGTTCTCTAGTTTCTTCCATCGTGTTTTTCGTGGTGGTGGTGGTGCTGTTGGCGATCGTGTACAGGAAGGACCCACTGTGCTGCAGGGCCCGATCTTACCAGGCCTCGCATGGAGATATGGTACGCTTCCAATCTAGAACGTTCTGTTTACACAGAGATATGGTTCCCCTCTAGAACTCTCTGTGTACACGAAGATATGGTTCCACTCCTGAGCTCTCTCACACGTTTCACACATTGTAGCATTCTGTTAGATGATGGTTAACACGTTTTCTAACTGTGCTGCTCAGCCAAAATAAATCATACCTGGTTTACCTTCACTCCAACCCATACCACATACCCAAGCAGGAAGTTTGCACAGAGAAATGTATGATTGTATCGCTGTGTTAAGCCACAGTCAAACGAAGGGAAATCGTTAGAATTTGTAAAACATCTTATTTGTTTGACTGTTTTGACCATTGTCTCTGTCCCACAGACGTCTGACTGGAACAAGATAATAGTAACAGAGTTCACCGCGGCCACAGGGACAGAAACACACACATACAAAACACAGATTTGCGCAACAGTTTGACACAATACTGATAAGGCTAAACAAGTGACCAAGGCCAGAAACATGCAAAATCACAGCAGTGCTCTAGAGAGATGTCAGAGTCAATTAGCATGGGTGTGGGGAAGAGACTCAGAGTTAACGTGATATGATCACCGGGGGTGAGACCAGAGATTTGCATTAATGGAATTAGCATAAGATGTGCATCTCTCCTATGAATCCTTTTCTTTCTTTATTTTGTTAATTCTTTCAGTCTGTCTTTCTTTCAGTCGTTTCTCTCTCTGACACTCTGTCTCTCTCTTACACGCTCGCGCTCCATTGGTTAAGGTTAGACCTCACGACAGTCTCTCTCTTGCCATTGGTTAAGGTCAGACCTCACGACAGTCCATGTGTGTTCAGGGGGAGAACACGACACAGGAAGTAGCGGACAGGAAGTAGAAACGGTCTGAGTAGGTCACGCGCCATCTCTTTCCATCACCCTGATTTCCTCTTCCTGTCCAGGGTTGCAGTGTTAGGGGCGGGGGGGATTGGACGTGTGGGGAAAGGGGGCATGCTGCGTGTATGCTGCCGGGGTCCTCTGCTTGTCAGTCCCTAGGATCTGCCATTAGACCAAGACGTGAGGCGGGCTCCTGGTCCGAGGGCAGTGTTGGGTCAGGCTCCTGGTCTCAGGGTAGTGTTGGGTCAGGCTCCTGGTCTCAGGGCAGTGTTGGGTCAGGCTCCTGGTCTCAGGGCAGTGTTGGGTCAGGCTCCTGGTCTCAGGGTAGTGTTGGGTCGGGCTCCTGGTCTCAGGGTAGTGTTGGGTCGGGCTCCTGGTCTCAGGGCAGTGTTGGGTCAGGCTCCTGGTCTCAGGGTAGTGTTGGGTCGGGCTCCTGGTCTCAGGGCAGTGTTGGGTCAGGCTCCTGGTCTCAGGGTAGTGTTGGGTCGGGCTCCTGGTCTCAGGGCAGTGTTGGGTCAGGCTCCTGGTCTCAGGGTAGTGTTGGGTCAGGCTCCTGGTCCGAGGGCAGTGTTGGGTCAGGCTCCTGGTCTCAGGGCAGTGTTGGGTCAGGCTCCTGGTCTCAGGGCAGTGTTGGGTCAGGCTCCTGGTCTCAGGGCAGTGTTGGGTCAGGCTCCTGGTCTCAGGGCAGTGTTGGGTCAGGCTCCTGGTCTCAGGGCAGTGTTGGGTCAGGCTCCTGGTCTCAGGGTAGTGTTGGGTCAGGCTCCTGGTCTCAGGGTAGTGTTGGGTCAGGCTCCTGGTCTCAGGGTAGTGTTGGGTCAGGCTCCTGGTCTCACAGTAGTGTTGGGTCAGGCTCCTGGTCTCAGGGCAGTGTTGGGTCAGGCTCCTGGTCTCAGGGCAGTGTTGGGTCAGGCTCCTGGTCTCAGGGCAGTGTTGGGTCAGGCTCCTGGTCCGAGGGCAGTGTTGGGTCAGGCTCCTGGTCTCAGGGCAGTGTTGGGTCAGGCTCCTGGTCTCAGGGTAGTGTTGGGTCAGGCTCCTGGTCCGAGGGCAGTGTTGGGTCAGGCTCCTGGTCTCAGGGCAGTGTTGGGTCAGGCTCCTGGTCTCAGGGCAGTGTTGGGTCAGGCTCCTGGTCTCAGGGCAGTGTTGGGTCAGGCTCCTGGTCTCAGGGCAGTGTTGGGTCAGGCTCCTGGTCTCAGGGCAGTGTTGGGTCAGGCTCCTGGTCTCAGGGTAGTGTTGGGTCAGGCTCCTGGTCTCAGGGCAGTGTTGGGTCAGGCTCCTGGTCCGAGGGCAGTGTTGGGTCGGGCTCCTGGTCTCAGAGTAGTGTTGGGTCAGGCTCCTGGTCCGAGGGCAGTGTTGGGTCAGGCTCCTGGTCTCAGGGTAGTGTTGGGTCAGGCTCCTGGTCTCAGGGCAGTGTTGGGTCGGGCTCCTGGTCTCAGGGCAGTGTTGGGTCAGGCTCCTGGTCTCAGGGCAGTGTTGGGTCAGGCTCCTGGTCTCAGGGTAGTGTTGGGTCAGGCTCCTGGTCTCAGGGTAGTGTTGGGTCAGGCTCCTGGTCTCAGGGCAGTGTTGGGTCAGGCTCCTGGTCTCAGGGCAGTGTTGGGTCAGGCTCCTGGTCTCAGGGCAGTGTTGGGTCAGGGCTCCTGGTCTCAGGGCAGTGTTGGGTCAGGCTCCTGGTCTCAGGGCAGTGTTGGGTCGGGCTCCTGGTCTCAGGGCAGTGTTGGGTCAGGCTCCTGGTCTCAGGGCAGTGTTGGGTCAGGCTCCTGGTCTCAGGGCAGTGTTGGGTCAGGCTCCTGGTCTCAGGGCAGTGTTGGGTCGGGCTCCTGGTCTCAGGGCAGTGTTGGGTCAGGCTCCTGGTCTCAGGGCAGTGTTGGGTCTGGCTCCTGGTCTCAGGGCAGTGTTGGGTCAGGCTCCTGGTCTCAGGGTAGTGTTGGGTCAGGCTCCTGGTCTCAGGGTAGTGTTGGGTCAGGCTCCTGGTCTCAGGGTAGTGTTGGGTCAGGCTCCTGGTCTCAGGGCAGTGTTGGGTCAGGCTCCTGGTCTCAGGGCAGTGTTGGGTCAGGCTCCTGGTCTCAGGGCAGTGTTGGGTCTGGCTCCTGGTCTCAGGGCAGTGTTGGGTCAGGCTCCTGGTCTCAGGGCAGTGTTGGGGTCAGGCTCCTGGTCTCAGGGCAGTGTTGGGTCAGGATCCTGGTCTCAGGGCAGTGTTGGGTCAGGCTCCTGGTCTCAGGGTAGTGTTGGGTCAGGCTCCTGGTCTCAGGGCAGTGTTGGGTCAGGCTCCTGGTCTCAGGGCAGTGTTGGGTCAGGCTCCTGGTCTCAGGGCAGTGTTGGGT
>CAEFZP010001139.1:0-19118 GCA_903064625.1 Mallotus villosus | reverse complement strand
ACGAAGAAGAGGAAAGATAGAGAAGATAGAGAAGAGAGAGAGACGAGGGAGAGAGAGAAGAAGAGCAGAGAGAGAGCGAGGAAAGAGAGGGACGACAGATAATATATATACTAGAATATTAAATATATCTAATAATAATAATGTATTATATAATATTTAAATATATATCCTTAATATAATGTCTCTCTAATCTCTCATATATATCTATCTTATATCTTCTAATCTCTCTATATATATACTCTTCTATATCTATCATACTATAATATCGCTCTATCTCTTTAGTCTCTCATAATTCTCATATCTCTTACATGCTGTACTTATCTACTAATATCATATCTCTCTAATCTTAAATATATATATTACAGAACAGATGGAGGACCAACGAGAAGAGGAGAGAGATGAGAAGAAGAGGGAGAGAGGAGAAGAAGAAAAGAGAGAAGAAGAGATAGAGAGAGAGAAGAAAGAGAGAAGAAGAGAGAGAGAGATGAAGAAGTAAGAAAGAAGAAGACGCGAAGAGAGAGCGAAGAGGAGAGATCATACTCCTCCTTATATCTCCAACTTTCCATCCTCTCCTTCAGCACGCTGTAGGAAACTCTACTATTCTATCTCTATCATACTCTCATATCGATCTCCTCCTCCTCTCTCTCATCCTCTAATAACGCTCACTCTGCCCCTCTCCCTCCTCTCATATCTCTACTAACTCCCATCTCTCTCTCCTTACATATCTTCTCTACTCTTCCCCTCTCTTCCTTCAGCACGCTGAGGCCACTCTAAGAGGAAAGAGAGAGGAAACGACTAGAACGAGAGAGAGCGAAAGCCAGGAAAGATAGAGCAAAGTGAAGAAAGAGGGGGGGAAGGTAAAAAGGAAGAGGAAGAGAGAGGAGAAGAAGGAGCATATCTCTCTCCTCTTCCCTCTCTCTCCTCCTCTCATGTCTCTCTCTCTTCCCATTCAACGTTTTTTAATTTTTTGTTTCACATGTGGATGGGGTTCCTTGGTCTGGTACCATAGAGGCCTAGTACACAGTACACAGCAGTGTCCTAGGTCTAGTACACAGTACACAGCAGTGTCCTAGGCCTAGTACACAGTACACAGCAGTGTCCTAGGTCTAGTACACAGTACATAGCAGTCTCCTAGGTCTACTACACAGTACACAGCAGTGTCCTAGGTCTAGTACACAGTACACAGCAGTGTCCTAGGTCTAGTACACAGTACACAGCAGTGTCCTAGGTCTAGTACACAGTACACAGCAGTGTCCTAGGTCTAGTACACAGTACACAGCAGTGTCCTAGGTCTAGTACACAGTACACAGCAGTGTCCTAGGTCTAGTACACAGTACACAGCAGTGTCCTAGGTCTAGTACACAGTACACAGCAGTGTCTTAGGTCTAGTACACAGTACACAGCAGTGTCCTAGGTCTAGTACACAGTACACAGCAGTGTCCTAGGTCTAGTACACAGTACACAGCAGTGTCCTAGGTCTAGTACACAGTACACAGCAGTGTCCTAGGTCTAGTACACAGTACACAGCAGTGTCCTAGGTCTAGTACACAGTACACAGCAGTGTCCTAGGTCTAGTACACAGTACATAGCAGTGTCCTAGGTCTAGTACACAGTACATAGCAGTCTCCTAGGTCTAGTACACAGTACACAGCAGTGTCCTAGGTCTAGTACACAGTACATAGCAGTGTCCTAGGTCTAGTACACAGTACATAGCAGTCTCCTAGGTCTAGTACACAGTACACAGCAGTGTCCTAGGTCTAGTACACAGTACACAGCAGTGTCCTAGGTCTAGTACACAGTACACAGCACTGTTCTAGGTCTAGTACACAGTACACAGCAGTGTCTTAGGTCTAGTACACAGTACACAGCACTGTCTAGGTCTAGTACACAGTACATAGCAGTGTCCTAGGTCTAGTACACAGTACATAGCAGTCTCCTAGGTCTAGTACACAGTACACAGCAGTGTCCTAGGTCTAGTACACAGTACACAGCAGTGTCTTAGGTCTAGTACACAGTACACAGCAGTGTCCTAGGTCTAGTACACAGTACACAGCAGTGTCCTAGGTCTAGTACACAGTACATAGCAGTCTCCTAGGTCTAGTACACAGTACACAGCAGTGTCCTAGGTCTAGTACACAGTACATAGCAGTGTCCTAGGTCTAGTACACAGTACATAGCAGTCTCCTAGGTCTAGTACACAGTACACAGCAGTGTCCTAGGTCTAGTACACAGTACACAGCAGTGTCCTAGGTCTAGTACACAGTACACAGCAGTGTCCTAGGTCTAGTACACAGTACATAGCAGTCTCCTAGGTCTAGTCCACAGTAGCAGTGTCCTTGTGCCAGAGGAGAGACAGATAGGAGGTTCGTCTCCCACAGATGAAGAGTGAAGCTAAGCTCCCCTTGTCTCCTTCCTGATTGTCTGTCTGTGTGTTCCCGTGGCGACGGCTCTCTCCGTGAGGCAGATTGCAGTGGGCAAAACTGTCGGCTTTGGAACGAGCTGCCGCTGTGCTGATCTGCATCAGAGTGAACGCCCCTATCCCCCCCCCCTATCCCCCCACCACCGGCTCCCCGGAAAGGAAGCAAAGTCGTTTTTTGTTTGTTGTTTTGTCCCTGAGCAATATGACTCCAGATAGATTTGCTAGTTTGGGGATTGTTTTTTTGTTTTTTTTACTTCCTTTCTCCTTTTTTTCTGAGGCTTTGTCGGCTGGCAGAGTACCGGGGTCTTTGATGATCGGGAGGAGAGTTCGTTTACGGAGCAAATGCAACAAAACTCATAACGTTGACAGAATGTGGGTCGATTTCATGAAGCTTTCTGTTTTATTTTTCTCACTGTTTACTTGTCGACCTTAATGACTGTGCTGATGTCTCTGTGTCTCTCTCTGTGTGTGTTGAGGAGCTTTATGACTGTGCTGATGTCTCTCTGTGTGTCTCTCTGTGTGTCGACAGGCAGCCTCCATGGCTCTAAGCAGCCTTGGTCATGTGTACACCTCCATCGGCGACTACCCCAACGCCCTAGCCAGTCACAAGCAGTGCGTCCTGCTCGCCAAGCAGTCCAAGGACCAGCTCTCGAGGCGCGCGAGCTGGGCAACATGGGCGCCGTCTACACTCGCCATGGGCGACTTCGACAACGCCGTGCAGTGCCACGAGCAGCACCTGGGCATCGCCAAGGACCTTAGCAACAAGCGCGAGGAGGCGCGGGCCTACAGCAACCTGGGCAGCGCCTACCACTACCACCGCAACTTCGACAAGGCCATGTCCTACCACACGCACGTGCTGGAGCTGGCCCAGGAGCTGGAGGAGCAGCCCATCGAGATGAGGGCGTACGCCGGGCTGGGTCACGCGGCGCGCTGCATGCAGGACCTGGAGAGAGCCAAGCAGTACCACGAGCAGCAGCTGGCCATCGCCCGAGGGCTGAAGGACAGGCGGGCCCGATGGCAGGGCCTCCTCCAACCTGGGTACGTACCAGCCTGGGGCCTTGGGTCCTGGAGGGAGGGAGGGTGGGGTACCAGGCTAGTCCCTAGGGTACTGTGGGAGGGTGGGAGACCAGGCTAGCCCCTTGGGTCCTGTCCTGGAGGGAGGGTGGGGGACCAGCTAGCATCGCTAGTTAGCCGTTAGCTCTGAGGTCAGAAACCTGCTACGAAGGTTCACCTTCGCCGATGAGACACGAGTGGGACATTTCAGTCCACTTCCTGCTGGAACAGGAAGTACCTGTGGCTTAGCGAGGCGTTCTCACTGACGTCAGGGAAGCCGATCCCTGAGGTAAATGTTTACTGTGTTTTGTCTCGGCAGAGGGGGTCTCTGAGGTCCACTGGAGAGGTTTCCTGTGTGGGCAGGAAGTGATGAGGGGGGGCTGGGGTGGGATGGAGGGGGAGAGAGAGAGAGGGAGTGAGAGAGGTTGTATAGTCCTTGTTGTACTGTAGTCAGGTGCTCTCAGTCTATCCATCTCTCTCTCTCTCCCTGTCTCTCTCTCTTTCACTCTCGTCTCTCTCTCTCTCTCGCTCTCTCTCTCTCTCGTCACTGTCTCTCTAGTCTCCTCCCCTCTCTCTCTCATCTGCCACCAGTGCTGTTTACTCACCCAGCATGTGTTTACTTTCCTGTTACTCAGAAGAGTCAAATCCAGTTTCCTTCTCTTTACTGACTCTCTCTCCTCTATATTGACACAGAGGCTGGGTGAGAGATGTGCGGCATACATAACAACACCAGTCACCCAAGCAAGATACGGTGTATGACAAATCATATTTATATACTGAGAGTAATATGATTGTGTGAGCAGAGCTCAGCTGAGTGTGTTGCGTGGGTGTGTGACATGACAGGGCTGGACTCGGGGCTGGGGCAGGGGGAATGGGGCAGGAGGCTGGGGGGATGGGGCAGGGGGGATGGGGCGGGGCAGGGGGGGCTGGGGCAGGGGGCTGGGGCAGGGGGGGCTGGGGCTGGGGCAGGGGGGTGGGGCAGGGGGGCTGGGGGCAGGGGGGCTGGGGCAGGGGGGCTGGGGATGGGGCAGGGGGCTCAGGGCTGGGGCAGGGAGAGGGAACAGGCTGGAAGAGAGCTCCACGAAATCTTCTGCCTCTTCCTTCAGTGACACAAACTATTACTATCTACACGTATACTTTCCAACACGTTAGCACGGGATACATTATACCTAAACCCTTTCCAGGTTTTCATTAGAAATCTCCCCTTTCCTCTGCCCTCTCTTTCCTCCTCTCCCCTCCTCTCCCTCTCTCCCCCACGAACAGCAAGGACTTCATCAAATCTGACAAATGAATCCTGGGCCAAAGATAAATACAAAGAGAGAGAGAGAGAGAGAGGGGGAAATGAGCTATGAGATCAGCCCCTTTGATTGGAACTTAATAACGCAATTACTTCTCTGCTCTTTCCCTTCATAGTCGCATAACAGACCCCCAAATCTGTGGAAATTGAATAATTATCCAGGGTAAACCTTGAATGGGGCTGCCGTGACGACAGGGAGGGTTGCCAGGGGCGCCGAGGTGGATAAACCAACACTCCAGCAGCGCGGTGACATCGCACACTCAGCTGTATTTCATCCCCAGCCGTCACCCCCCCCCACGCCATAACGACTTAGTGGGAGTCATGACGACTGTTGTGTAAACCGCCGTCTAATGGAGGAGTAAGAGTCTTAATGGTTCTGAGAGATGAGCCACTCCTGACCTCGGTGTAGACGAGAGGACCCGGGCTAATTAGCACCCAAACATAAATCGCGTCCGTCCTTTGACCGGCGTGATGACTGCGCGGCTCTGCCAACTCGCAGGGTCCCCCGAAACATGAATATTCAGAAAGGTGTGCAGAGCGCCCGACGGTCGTAAAAAGCGGGACCTTCGGGCGACGGCGGTTATGATGCCGCGCGCTGAGAGGCCCTTTAATGAGGTTTGATGTGATGTCAAGGCCCAGGTATTCACGGTTTTGGCAGGGGTTACGATCGTGTAGAGACAGTTGTGGCGAGAGACGGGGGGGTTTTGTTTGTCCTTCCTGGTAAGCTGTAAGCTGCATTGTGATTGGTCAGACTGGATGTAAGCTGCATGCGATTGGCCAGACAGGCTGCAGTGCATCGTAAGTATCTGAGTACCAGAGCTATGGAGGTTTGTTAGACCCCTTATACTGTTCTTCATCTGTATTCTCTCTCGTCTCTCTCTTTCTATTTTCCTCTCTCCCCTTCTTTTCCTCTCCCCCCCTTTTTCTCTCCCTCTCCTACTCTCTCTCTCTCGTGATAGGGATCTGCTGCTGTCGAGCTCCTGGCTAATTGAAACTGACTTGATGAATCGCTTAATTACCTTTAATAGCTGATTGGAGAAGAGCTGAATAATGAAGATAACAGGGCAGCAAGTAGGGCTGAGTGGCAACGCTCCCGTCGTTACCGAGCGTTTCTGTTGTGGTTTTCGGTCGCTGTTGTCGGTGGAGGTGAGGGCCAGGGCGGTGGAGGTGAGGGCCAGGGCGGTGGAGGGAACACGGCCAGCGTCGTGCTGCCGTTGCCTGACACCTTCACACCTCGGGGGGGCCTGTGGTGGTCGTGACAGCCTTGTGAAGGCCCTGTGTGTCATCACAGCCACAGCTGCAGATACACGGGGAGATGATTGGGAGGAAGATGCGGAGGAGATGATCGGGAGGAGATCGGGAGGAGCCTGGATTATCAGAGGAGCGCTGGATCTCCACCCGGAGGAGACGGGGATTTACATATGCAGGAGGAGTGGAGGTGCTCGGGTCCAAATCCCTCCAGCTCCTCCTCTCTCGTCTCCCAAGCTGTGCGTGCGGAAGGGCGGTGTGTGTGGGGAGAAGGGCGTCGTGTGTTGAGGTGCAGCAACACGGACGCACGTTACCGGGGGCGCCTCGGTTTTTAATACAGCGTCTCTCACTCGTGCCCGGAAGAGACGGCAGGCCTGGATGACCTATAAAGGATATGAGAATGTTGCATTCCAGCCCCCATTTATTATTCATTAACAGGCTAACTTCGCCCCTAGTCAGCAATATTTAATATCTCTGGCAGGGCTGAAGCGGTGGCTTCGTATTAGCTCCGTTTCTCTTATTCTCTTATTCATGAAACCCAATCTAAATTGTATTATTTTGCCCTGTAATTCACTTCAAAGAGGTTTTTAATAAGTTTGTTTGGAAGGTTGTTTTTTTATTTCCCGCCCTCCGTAGTGAACGCCTCTCACAAAAGTCGTGCGAAATGTCGACTCTGTCGTTTAGGTGGACTGGAGCTAAACATCCCGATCGCGCTGTCACTCTCCTCGTTAGCGCCCGACGGCCGGGGGACAATACTTTCTGCTGAGACGGGGAAATAACACAACAGGAACGAATCTCAGGTCGTGGACCTGAAGAGCGCCGTGAGATCTGGGAAATACTGAGATCCAAATATTGATAACACTTTTAATAGACAGAGAATACTGGCTAATGGAACACTGGCTAATGGAACTATGGTAGGATGGTAATAAGAGATCTGTTCAACAGGAGAGGGCAGGAGGGCTGGGGGGGGGCAGGAGAGCTGGGGGGGGTGGAGGAGGCTGGGGGGGGGAGGAGGGGATGTAGGAGGCGAGGAGGGCTGGGGGGGAGGAGAGCTGGGGGGGAGGAGGGCTGGGAGGGGGGGGAGGAGAGCTGGGGGGCAGGAGGGCAGGGGGTAGGAGGACAAGGGGGGGTAGGAGACTGGGGGGGTAGGAGGGCAAGGGGGGGAGAAGCAAGGGGCGGGGGGGGAAGGAGGGCAGGAGGGAGGGGGGGGCAGGAGGAGCAGTGGGGGGTGGAGGAGGACTGGGGGGGCAGGAGGCGCAGCAAGGGGACTGGGAGGGCAAGGGGGGGTGGGAGGTAGGAGGACTGGGGGGGGCAGGGGGACTGGGGGGCAGAGGAATGAGAGGGCAGGGGGCTGGCAGGGTAGGGGGCCAGTGGCTGGATTTAGAGAGGAATTTCTCCAGCCTAATGGTCCAGACAGAGTGAATGAAAGAAATGCTGGAGGCAAGGGGGAAAGGGAGAGACAGACAAACACAAACATAAAAGGTGCATTTATCTAGTTGTTGTGACATATCCAGCTTTCTCCCTGTGTCTCTCTCCCTCCTTCTCTCTCTCTCCCTCTCTCTCTACCCCACCTCTCTCTCTCTCTCTCTGGGTCATCTGGTCACCAGGACCAAGCTGCAGGCACAGCTTGTACCTATATTATGTCTCCTTAGCTCCATCTGAGAAGAGGAAGGATGCAGTAAAGACTGTGCATAGAGGGAGAGAGGGATGGGAGCGAGGGGTGGAGGGGTGGAGGGAGAGAGCGAGGGGTGGAGGGAGAGAGCAAGGGGTGGAGGGGTGGAGGGGTGGAGGGGTGGAGGGGTGGAGGGTGGAGTACCTGAGATGTCTCAGTGTACTCTACTGGCAAGAGAAGCTGATCTTTACTGCCTGACACTCTCCTGTTCATGCAAACTGTCCCGTTTACACACACACACACACACACTCACACACACACTCACACACACACACACACACACACACACACACACACACACACACCACACACACACCACACACACACACACACACCAGGGTCATGACCAGATCCAGTACCTGTTGAACTGGGCCAGTGCCAGTTGGATTTGGTGCTGGTCATTCATCGCTGGTTGCAGAGAGGATGCCAGCTCAGCTGGTCTGGAGAGAGAGAGGAGCTGAGTGTGTGTGTGTGGTGTGTGTGTGTTGGCAGGCCTCCCAGTCAGCTCCCTCTCTTTTTATCTGTAGCCCCTCTTCCTGTCTCTCTCTGTGTCTGACTGTCTACCCGTCTGTCTGTTTCCTGTCTCTCTCTGGTCTGACTGACTACCTGTCTGTCTGTTTTCTGTCTCTCTCTGTGTCTGACTGTCTACCCGTCTGTCTGTTTTCCTGTCTCTCTCTGTGTCTGACTGTCTACCTGTCTTCCTGTCTCTCTGTCTGTCTTTCTATCTGTCTGTGGTGAGACATCCATGCTCCTGAAAAGGGATCAGGTGACCTGAGTGCAGACCCCACCCCCAAACCATAATCCCCCCAGCCCCCCCAGCCCTCTCCCTTTCTCCCTCCCCCTCCTCCCTCCCTCTCCTTCGCCTCTCTACCCCCCCCTGCAGGCCACCACACACAGCGCAGGAAGCCACAGTACATCCCACAGCGGAATCAAAGTCACACTACAAACACAACAACCGACACATCAAACTGCATTCACTCAGGTTCTATTTCCACGGGGCAGCTCGGCTCCCGATTGGTCGTCTGTCCGCTGGTTGTCACGGCAACACATCATTGTTTTGTAAATCCTGTTGGCTGGCGTGCGGCCGGGAGGCGGGTCTCTGGCCGGGAGGAGAGCGACACGGTGGTTTAGTCTGAGCGTGCCCGCCTCGCCGCCATCCCTCAAAGTCATCACAGCGCCGGTTCACGCTCACGCTCCGTGCCCGCGTATCCACAGTGTCAACACATCACAGGCTTTTAATGTCTTTGGTTAGGGGGGGGCGCAGGGGGTATAGATGAGGGGTGTGTGTGGGTATGTGTGTGTGCGGTATGTCGTGTGTGTGTGTGTGTGGGGGGGGGGCGGTATTTGTGTGTGTGTGTACAGCATGGATGTGTCCCTCCTCTCTTCCACAGCCTCTCTTCAGGTCTCACCTCTGACCTGTAACCAGATCTCTAACATGTGTGTCAGACTCCACGTCTCCCAGCCCCTGGTTGCCGTAGCAGCAGCCTCCTCCACCAGCAGAGCCTCAGTCTGGTGTTATTACTATCTCTCCTATACGGGCCCCCGGAGGCCCCTGTAATCCTCTTACAGGCTGGGGGAGAGCTATTGTTTCCTGACCTCTCAGCTGACCCCAGCCCCAGCCCCAGCCTCAGCCTCTAGCCCGCTCCAGGTCTATCTATCCCAGCTCAGAGCAGGTCCCAGCCACGGCCCCCTATCTCTCCTCCTCGCCCCCCTACCCCCCTCCCCCTCTCCACACGCCCTATCTATGCCCTTAGCTGTACGCCACCATCCCTCCAGGTTTAGCCCCCGGCTGGGGATGAAGGGAGGCTGGGGGGAGGCTGGGGAGGATGAAGAGAGGCGTGAAGGGAGGCTGGGGGGATGAAGGGAGGCTGTGCGCTGGTGATACATCAACAAGCCCAGTGGGTGGAGGCTCCGTGGGGGAGGAGAAGGGGGGAGAAGGAGGGCGGAGGAGGAGGGGGGGAGGATAAGGGGGGAGGGGAGGGGGGAGGAGGAGGGGGGGAGGGGAGGGGGGAGGGGAGGTAACCTTGCGGGTGACTTTGTGGCGAGGCCTGTCAGATGCTCGCTGACTCGTCATCCTGCTGAGCTCCATACCAGCGGCGGGGAGGCCCGGCCAATCACGCGCAGGCCATGGTATTCCAGGGAGCTTACTTCCTGGTGGGGGTTATGAATAGATTTGTGTATGGTGTGTATGAGCGGGAATGCCGTTTTTTTTTCCTTCCAGTGCTATACACGGGACTTAGAACACGTCTGCATCATTAAATTAAACTTTCGAACCGAGCAGGTGTTTGTTTTATTGCTGCACCCAATTTCCGCTTCTGTCCTTTCTCTCCAGATTCATAATCTGTTTTCATATTGGTATTTGCAAACCAGATGAGGCAGATTTTCACCTGCTAGCTGGACTGAACTACCCAGAGTAGCTTAGTTTAAACCCCAGAGCCGCCCTGAGATCCATCCAAATCCTGCAACCTAGAAACGGGCGCTTCAAAGAACTCAGCCCTGCATCCCACCAGGGACACGGATCAACACACGCTCCACGACTAGCTCCACCCGCCCCAACCGCCCCAACCTATCAGAGGAGTCCTAATCAAGTTAACAACGACCTGCCTCTATGTGTGTCTAGTAGGGATGTCATGTGTGTGTGCTCTGCTCGGCTGTCTACAGTCTGTCCTGTAGTTTACTCAGATTATGTGTAAGACTACCGATGCACACGCTGGGAAGTATTTGTACTGGTGTTATCGCACTGTCACTACAACAAACATTACTGTGACAACTGGCCAGGCCCCACCCTGACCAGGCCCCCACCCTGACCAGGCCCCACCCTGACCAGGCCCCACCCTGACCAGGCCCCACCTTGACCAGGCCCCACCCTGACCAGGCCCCGCCCACCCTGACCAGGCCCCCGCCCACCCTGGATCTGGGTCACAGGTCCTGTGAACCCCCGCGATCAACGTGTGATCATTACCAGCCCTGCGGCTGACACTCATCATCCTCTTCCCACCTCCTCTTCCTCCAGCCCCAGCAGCCTCCTCCCCCCTACACTCCTCATCCTCCTCTACACTCCTCATCCTCCCCTACACTCCTCATCCTCCCACCTACAGCTCGCTCCTCCTCCCCTACACTCTCACCGCCCTCCCCCTACACACTCCTCATCCTCCCTCCCTCTACACTCCTCATCCTCCCCCTACACTCCTCTCCTCCCCTACACTCTCTCTCATCCTCTACACTCCTCAATCCCCCCCTACACTCCTCATCCTCCCCTACACTCCTCATCCTCCCCCTACACTCCTCATCCTCCCCTACACTCTCATCCTCCCTACACTCCTCATCCTCTCCCTACACTCCTCATCCTCCCTCTACATCCTCATCCTCCCTCTACCTCTCATCCTCCCCCTACACCTCCTCATCCTCTCCCCTACACTCCCTCATCCTCCCCTACACTCCTCATCCTCCCCTACACTCCTCATCCTCCCTACACTCCTCATCCTCCCTCTACACTCCTCATCCTCCCCTACACTCTCACTCCTCACTCCTCCCCTACACTCCTCATCCTCCCCTACACTCTCCTATCCCTCCCCTACACTCCTCATCCTCCCTCTACACTCCTCATCCTCTACCCTCCTCATCCTCCCTCTACACTCCTCATCCCCCTCTACACTCCTCATCCTCCCCCTACACTCCTCATCCTCCCCCCTACACTCTACCTCATCCTCCCCCTACACTCCTCACCTCCCCCTCACACTCCTCATCCTCCCCTACACTCCTCATCCTCCCCTACACTCCTCATCCGCCCCTACCACTCCTCATCCTCCCCCTACACTCCTCATCCTCCCCTACACTCCTCATCCTCCCCTACACCTCCTCATCCTCCCTCTACACTCCTCATCCTCCCCCTACACTCCTCATCCTCCCCCTACACTCCTCATCCTCCCCCTACACTCCTCATCCTCCCTCTACACTCCCTCATCCCCCCCTACACTCCTCATCCTCCCCCTACACTCCTCATCCTCCCCTACACTCCTCATCCTCCCCCACCACTCCTCATCCTCCCTCTACACTCCTCATCCCTCCCCTACCTCCTCATCCTCCCCTACACTCCTCATCCTCCCTCTACACTCCTCATCCTCCCCCTACACTCCCTCATCCCCCCTCTACACTCCTCATCCTCCCCTACACTCCTCATCCTCCCCTACACTCCTCATCCTCCCTCCTCACACTCCTCATCCTCCCCTACACTCCTCATCCTCCCCTACACTCCTCATCCTCCCCCTACACTCCTCATCCTCCTCTACACTCCTCATCCTCCCCTACACTCCTCATCCTCCCCCTACACTCCTCATCCTCCCCTACACTCCTCATCCTCCCCCTACACTCCTCATCCTCCCCTACACTCCTCATCCTCCCCTACACTCCTCATCCTCCCTCTACCTCTTCATCCTCCCCCTACACTCCTCATCCTCCCCTCTACACTCCTCATCCTCCCCTACACTCCTCATCCTCCCCCTACACTCCTCATCCTCCCCCTACACTCCTCATCCTCCCCCTACACTCCTCATCCTCCCTCTACACTCCTCATCCTCCCCTACACTCCTCATCCTCCCACCTCCCATCCCTTCCCTCCAGCCCGCAGCTCCTCCCCTACACTCCTCATCCTCCCCTACACTCCTCATCCTCCCCTACACTCCTCATCCTCCCCCTACACTCCTCATCCTCCCCTACACTCCTCATCCTCCCCCTACACTCCTCATCCTCCCCTACACTCCCATCCTCCCCTACACTCCTCATCACTACACTCTCATCCTCCCTCTACACTCCTCATCCTCCCCTACACTCCTCATCCTCCCCTACACTCCTCATCCTCCCCTACACTCCTCATCCTCCCCTACACTCCTCATCCTCCCCTACACTCCTCATCCTCCCTCTACACTCCTCATCCTCCCCCTACACTCCTCATCCTCCCCCTACACTCCTCATCCTCCCCTACACTCCTCATCCTCCCCCTACACTCCTCATCCTCCCTCTACACTCCTCATCCTCCCCTACACTCCTCATCCTCCCCCTACACCTCCTCATCCTCCCCCTACACTCCTCATCCTCCCCTACACTCCTCATCCTCCCCTACACTCCTCATCTACTCCTCATCCTCCCTACACTCCTCATCCCTCCCTCTACACTCCTCATCCTCCCCTACACTCCTCATCCTCCCCTACACTCCTCATCCTCCCCTACACTCCTCATCCTCCTCTACACTCCTCATCCTCCCCCTACACTCCTCATCCTCCCCCTACACTCCTCATCCTCCCCTACACTCCTCATCCTCCCCCTACACTCCTCATCCTCCCCTACACTCCTCATCCTCCTCTACACTCCTCATCCTCCCCTACACTCCTCATCCTCCCTCTACACTCCTCATCCTCCCTCGTACACTCCTCATCCTCCCCTACACTCCTCATCCTCCCCCTACACTCCTCATCCTCCCCGCTACACTCCTCATCCTCCCCTACACTCCTCATCCTCCCCTACACTCCTCATCCTCCCCCTACACTCCTCATCCTCCCTCTACACTCCTCATCCTCCCCTACACTCCTCATCCTCCCCTACACCTCCTCATCCTCCCCTACACTCCTCATCCTCCCCTACACTCCTCATCCTCCCCCTACACTCCTCATCCTCCCCTCTACACTCCTCATCCTCCGCTCACCCCTACACTCCTCATCCTCCCCCTACACTCCTCATCCTCCCCGCTACACTCCTCATCCTCCCCTACACTCCTCATCCTCCCCTACACTCCTCATCCTCCCCCTACACTCCTCATCCTCCCCTACACTCCTCATCCTCCCCCTACACTCCTCATCCTCCCCTACACTCCTCATCCTCCCCTACACTCCTCATCCTCCCCTACACTCCTCATCCTCCCCTACACTCCTCATCCTCCCTCTACACTCCTCACCTCCCCTACACTCCTCATCCCCCTACACTCCTCATCCTCCCCTACACTCCTCATCCTCCCCTACACTCCTCATCCTCCCCCTACACTCCTCATCCTCCCTCTACACTCCTCATCCTCCCCTACACTCCTCATCCTCCCCCTACACTCCTCATCCTCCCCTACACTCCTCCTCCCCTACACTCCTCATCCTCCCCTACACTCCTCATCCCTCCCCTACACTCCTCATCCTCCCCCTACACTCCTCATCCTCCCCCTACACCCTCATCCTCCCCTACACTCCTCATCCTCCCCTACACTCCTCATCCTCCCCCTACACTCCTCATCCTCCCCCTACACTCCTCATCCTCCCCCCTACACTCCTCATCCTCCCCCTACACTCCTCATCCTCCCCTACACTCCTCATCCTCCCCCTACACTCCTCATCCTCCCCTACACTCCTCATCCTCCCCCTACACTCCTCATCCTCCCCCTACACTCCTCATCCTCCCCCTACCTCCGCATCCTCCCCTACACTCCTCATCCTCCCCCTACACTCCTCATCCCCCCCCTACACTCCTCATCCTCCCTACACTCCTCATCCTCCCCCTACACTCCTCATCCTCCCTACACTCCTCATCCTCCCCTACACTCCTCATCCCCCCCTACACTCCTCATCCTCCCCCTACACTCCTCACCTCCCCCTAACACTCCTCATCCTCCCCCTACACTCCTCATCCTCCCCTACACTCCTCATCCTCCCCCTACACTCCTCATCCTCCCTACACTCCTCATCCTCCCCCTACACTCCTCATCCTCCCCTACACTCCTCATCCTCCCCTACACTCCTCATCCTCCCCCTACACTCCTCATCCTCCCCTACACTCCTCATCCTCCCCCCTACACTCCTCATCCTCCCCCTACACTCCTCATCCTCCCCCTACACTCCTCATCCTCCCCCTACACTCCTCATCCTCCCCTACACCCTCATCCTCCCCCTACACTCCTCATCCCCCCTACCCTCCTCATCCTCCTCCTCTATCCTCCCCTACACTCCTCATCCTCCCTCTACACTCCTCATCCTCCCCTACACTCCTCTCCTCCCCCTACACTCCCATCCTCTACACTCCTCATCCTCCCCTACACTCCTCATCCTCCCCCTACACTCCTCATCCTCCCCCGCCTCCTCTTCCTCCCCTACACTCCTCATCCTCCCTCTACACTCCTCATCCTCCCCTACACTCCTCATCCTCCCCCTACACTCCTCATCCTCCCCTACACTCCTCATCCTCCCCCTACACTCCTCATCCTCCCCCTACACTCCTCATCCTCCCCCGCCTACTCTTCCTCCAGCCGCGGGCCTTCCCCTGGGCGACAGCACCGGCTGTGTTAGCAGAGCAATTATTATTATTTCATGGAACGGAGATGATGACTGGGAGAGAGACAGACGGATAGAGGGAGAGAGAGGGGGAGAGAGGAGGGAGGGAGGGAGAGAGGGAGACAGAGGTAGAGAAAGATAGAGAGAGTAGGGAGGGAGATCGAGGTGGGAGAGCGGAGAGAGAGAGAGAGCTAGAGATGAGGATAGCGGATGAGAGAGGGAGATATCGGAAGAGCTGGGATGGGAGAGGGATAGATGGAGAGAGAGCGGGACATGAGCAGAGTGTATCGAGAGGATTTGAGAGAGCTGATTGGGTGCTGTCCTGTGCACCTTGCTGCAGGTCAGAGTATTGCTTTTCACATGATGGTGATACTGTATAGAACAACTTTTTTCCTCATAGTCCTTCTCTTTATAGCTCTTTTGTCTTCTCAGATGCAATCACCCAAGGACAGCTTTGATGTCCTCATAACTGGAGATAGTTTCTTGTTTAATGACCGTATTTCATAGGCAGAGTGCTGGGAACAGCAGTTTTAACAAGCGGACATCTGACTTTATACAGTCTGATGAAGTGGTCGATTGAGTTCAACTTTCCAGTTTTCTGAGTGCTTCTCTAATGTGATCTCCTCCTTCCTCCTCCCCCCCTCCATCTTCCCTCCCTTCCTCCTCCCCTCCTCCCCTCCTCCCCTCCCTCCCCTCCTCCCCTCCTCCCCTCCTCCCCATCCCAGGCATCATCCACCAGATGAAGGGCGACTACGAGACGGCCCTGAGCTCCACAAGACCCCACCTCTCCATCGTCCAGGAGCTGAGCGACTACGCCGCCCAGGGCCGTGCCTACGGCAACATGGGCAACGCCTACAACGCCCTGGGGGCCTTCGACCAGGCCGTGCGCTACCACCGCCAGGAGCTCCAGATCTCCATGGAGGTGAACGACCGTGCCTCCCAGGCCTCCACCCACTGCAACCTGGCCGTGGCCTACCAGGCCCTGGGGCGCCCACGACGCGCCCTCCAACCTACCAGAACCACCTGAACATCGCTCCCGCGAGCTCCGTGACGTCCAAGCGAGGCGCGGGCCCTGGGGAGACCTGGGGAACTTCCACTGCTCGCGGGGAGAGTTCCCCCAGGCCGTGCCGTACTACGAGCAGTACCTGCGGCTCTCCCCGGACCTCCAGACATGGAGAGCGAGGGCAAGGTGTGCCACAACCTGGGCTACGCTCACTACTGCCTGGCAGCTACCAGGACGCAGTCAAGTACTACGAACAGGACCTGGCTCTGGCTAAGGACCTGCACGACAAACTGAGCAGGCCAAGGCCTACTGTAACCTGGGCTTGGCCTTCAAGGCTCTGGGGGACTTTGCCAAGGCAGAGGAGTGTCAGAGGTACCTGCTGTCCCTGGCACAGTCCCTCAACAACACCCAGGCTCGCTTCCGCGCCCTGGGTAACCTGGGGGACATCTTCGTGTGTAAGAAGGACGTGGGCGGGGCCATCCAGTTCTACGAGCAGCAGCTGACGTTGGCTCACCAGGTAGGAGGAGTCCGCGCCCTGTCAGCACATTCCACTAGCACTCACACCCATAACACACACACATGAACACACACACACACGTATTGCACACGCAGCACGCGGCTCCACAGCAGGCGCAGGTGGCGAGGCGAAGAGACGTCATCACTCTGTGTGTCCTCCCCCCTCCTCCCGCCCTCCCTCCCTCCTCCCTCCCCCTCCTCCCTCTCCCTCCTCCCTCCCTCCCTCCTCCTCCCTCCCTCCTCCCTCCCGCCAGGTGAAAGAGCGCCGGATGGAGGCGTGTGCCTACGCGGCGCTGGGCGCCACCTACCGTCTGGTGCAGCAGTACGACAAGGCGCTGGGCTACCACACGCAGGAGCTGGAGGTTGTACCAGGAGCTGGCCGACGTGCCCGGCGAATGCAAGGCCCACGGACACCTGGCCGCCGTCTACATGGCCCTGGGGAAATACGCCATGGCCTTCAAGAGCTACGAGGAGCAACTGGAGCTGGGCAGGCGACTCAAAGACCCGGGGGTGGAGGCCCAGGTGTACGGGAACATGGGCATCACCAAGATGAACGTGGGCGTGATGGAGGAGGCCATCGGCTACCTGGAGCAGCAGCTGGCCACGCTGCAGCAGCTAAGCGGGAACGAGGCGGTGCTGGACCGGGGGCGGGCCTACGGGAACCTGGGAGACTGCTACGAGGCCCTGGGGGACTACGAGGAGGCGATTAAGTACTACGAGCAGTACCTGAGCGTGGCGCAGAGTCTCAGCAGGATGCAGGACCAGGAGAAGGCGTACCGGGGGGCTTGGGAACGGGCACAGGTCAGACACGGTCTCCACCGGCAACGACAACAACACGTCCATCACATCAGCCTCAATCAGAAACACACATAGATCTAATCTAGACTTTACAGGCCGTTCTATAAGCAGTGTCACAGAGGGCTCGACAGATTCAGACAGATCAGCAGCGATGTAACAACTCACCTCGGTATCAACGCAAATCATCATCGATCGAGCGACCGTCACCCGTCGGCTAGCTTCTCATTCATCCCCCTGCGTGAGATCGACACTGTAATGAGAAGCGTTTGGGAAGGGGGAGGAGCTATGGGGTTGATTGTCCTTGTCGTGACCTTTCCCAGGCTTTCTCAGTCGCTCGGCGAGGTGTCATGACGACAGTAAACATGTTGACATGACGACGTGTCCTCTTTAAAGAGGCCAGTTGCTGGAGAGACTATATTGGAAACTCATTGTCGTGTGGTGAGCTCTCTAAAGCGTGAAATCCCATACTGGCTTCATATTAAAAGATATCATGAATCATAGATGGAGGACGCTTATGATAAAAGTATAAATAGCGTTTTAATTTCTCCCTATTTCTCGGTTAATAACGTTTGAATGAGTCGTATTCCCAACGAGGTAGCGAGCCCCCGTCTTCAAGCCCAAAGAAGATGCCGATATCAATTTCCTCTAGTTGTCGCGGTGACAGATAATTGCTTCGACTCAGTATTACTAATAATCACAGTAATCCTGCTTTGCATAATCTTTTTTTATGTTTTTCTCATTTTTGACTTTGTATTGTTCGCTTCCCTTTTATTTCTCTTTTGTCTGGTGGATCCAGACCACCGTGGTTCAGATGCACTTGGAGGGGTGTAAGCGCGCCCCTGGAGGGGTGTAAGCGCGCCCCTGCCTGTGCCTGCCCCACACTCATTTGTATGCAAAGCGGTTTTGACAGACACGTCTGAAACCAGGGGAGGGGGTGGAGAGAAAAGCGGCGGTAATTCGAGACGACCTTTTAGTGTTGTGCTTCTTTTCCTCGCGCTCTCTCCGTGTTCCCCGCGGCGTTGCGGCGGAGCCGGGGCGTCCTGCGGGGACGGGCGCGGGAACAAACGAAAACGCCGGCATCCTCGTCCCCGTGACGATTGTCTCCGTGTTGTGCTGCGTCGCCGTGCCAGTCACAGGACGCCATTACCCATGCATGGCTGAGAGTTAGAACACCCTCCCCCCTCCCTCCCTTTCTCCTCCCCCTTCCCCTTCCTCATCCCAACCCCCCCACCCTCCCGCTCTCTCCCTTTCTCCTCTTCCTTCCTCTCCCCCATCCCAACCCCCCCACATCCCTCTCCCTCTCCGTCCTCCTCCTCTCCCCCCTCCCAACCCCCCCACCCCCCACCCTCCCCCTCCCTCCCCTTCTCCTCCTCCTTCCTCTCCCCCATCCTCCTCCCCTCCTCTCCCTCCTTTCCCCTCCAGCCCTTCTCTTCATCTCCCCCCCCCACCCTTCAACTCCCTTCCACCCTCCCCCCCACCCTCATCCGCTTCTCTCTCTCCCCTCACCCCCTCCCCTCCTTCCTCTCCGCTTCCCTTCCCTTCCCTTCCTCACCTCCTCCTCTCCTCTTCCTCCCTCACAGTGTAGTCAACCAGGTCACGTTGACACGGCACAGTCATTGAGCAGAGGTCTTTATTCTGTTAACGCTCCCCTCTTAACCCGCCTCCGCCAATTGCCCTGTGCTCCTGCATTACTGTCTGTGCATCTGCATACAGTCACTTTAGCCTGTCTGAGCATCTGCATACAGTCACTTTAGCCGCTAGCGGGGAACAATACACTGAGATGAATACAGAAGTCCAGCCACGGGGAAACA